>PVLA01009677.1:0-72200 GCA_004027455.1 Hydrochoerus hydrochaeris | reverse complement strand
TTTTCAAGAACTTGAAGAGCATATATTGCAATTCATAATATTTTTCCAGGCCAACATAAAGCTAATTTGCTTTGGAAGGTATAGGTTGTCTTCTTGACTCTCCTCCCAGCCTGCGTGGCTGCATGAGAAATATTATTACAAACATTTCCATATACAAAAATAAAAATTTTCAAGAACTTGAAGAGCATATATTGCAATTTATAATATTTTTCCAGGCCAACATAAAGCTAATTTGCTTTGGATTCAATGTCCTAGTAATTCTGATATCCATTGGTAATGTCAACAACAACACTGTATCCACTCAATAAATCAAAGGTGACCCTGCACATAGATACACAAGCTTCCCCTTCCACTATATGCTTCATCTGGGCTCCCAGCCAATTGGATGGCAATACCCACGTGTAGGGAGCTGCCAACATATCAACTGTCTTTGGAAACACTCTTCCAGATACACCAAGTAGTGCACTTTACCAATCTTTTGGTGACTCTCATTTTAGTCAAACTGATAACCAAGATTTATAATCACAGATATTATTATTGATTCTATGAAGATATCCTTAAAGTTGTGCCAAACTACTGCATAAGTTTATAATTTTGAGACAGCCCAAGAGTGATAAAAATAATAAAATAAGAAATGATACTGTCCTGGGAAGGCCCAAAAGTCAGTGGTAGAAGCCAGAAAGTCTGTACTAGAGGGATGAAGGATCTATACAAGCAGGCTAAGGGATCTGGACTGGAACCAGGAAATGATCCTCAAAGTAAGGACTAGAGTTCCTCTGAAAAGAGCCATAGCCATCCTCAGAAACAGTTAGGTCCTGAGCTCCTCTGATGATGATAACAGCTGAGCACATATCAGGAAAACCAGAGTGGCAAACTTCTCCAAGAAGATCAACAGCACAACATCTTCCCCTCTGGAGCCAGGAAGCAATGATGCTCAAAGTAAGGACCAGAGCTCTGCAAAGTGAGCCATCCTTAGGAACAACAAGATCCCAATCTCCTCCAATGATGATAAACAGTGGAGTTTATATCAGGAAATCCAGCATTTCAAGCTTCTCTAGAAGAATCAACAGCCCTCCTTTTCCTCTCCAATTCTCTTTTTATGCTGTTGGTAACAATCTTCAAGTGGGCTCTCTGTACCCAGCACCATGCTGATTCAGTTGCTAAAAGCTGAGTAACAGTTGTCAATCCAGCACCACCTTTATTATAGCATTTTGTATTTTTAAATGTATTCACTGAGCACTCGGTCAGGAATGGCATTTTCACTAAATTGATTATAATTCCATGAATAGATATTTATGGACAGAATTTATCTTCATCAATATTTGCTAAAAATTTGAAACTCACTTTAATAGCTTTCTACTATGTAAACAAAGCTATCTACAAATGGCCCAATTGCTTTGATAGGATGTTCTGGAGACTATTGAAGTTAAAATATACCTACCATAATGTCTGATGGCACCCTTGCTTAGTCCTTCTGGTTGAAGTTCTCTGAAGCAGATAAATACGTAAACATAAGTTAGTCCTGTGTTGTTTTAACGAGGTCATCTTTCACATCCTGCAAGTGTGTCACCTCCCCATGCATATATGACAAGCACATACAGCACAGCACATCAGTATGTTTAGGATGGGGAGTCAGAGTCATGTAGAAGAGTCAATGTGACTGTGTCACCACGATGGGTGAAAGTAAAGTAGATGGGATGAAGGACTTAGGGGCTAAAAATGGTCTTTTCAGTGCACCCAGAGAAAACAAGGGGCAGCTGTAGGCAGGGCAGACTGCCATGGGATACAGAATGTATTCTGACATTCATGGGCTCACCAGGCTGCTGGATACCACAGACCTGCAGGCTTTGTTTGTTTTCATCTTGAATATTTGAATTTGTGGTTTGCTGTGTTCTTTTACATGGATCATCTTGATCATATTTAATTTGGGTTTGAATTAGAATTCATGGAATTTTGTTTATTACTACCTGTCCTTGCATAAAAGCTAGAGGATATATTTAAAGCTGCTGTTCCCTAGTAGAGCGAGATAAGTAAATAGTTTTAAACTGTAACACTTTATGAGTTCATATGTTTAAATTGTTTCAGAGTGCATTTGGAGTTTCAGTGTAATTCCAGGATCAATATATTTCTCTTGTAAATGCATTTTTAAAGCTATTATAATGACTAGTCACTACAATTTTCAATTCCAATTCAATACTCAGTGCAGAGTGACATAAAAGATTCACTGATATCAAAGGAATTTAATTCTGAATTTATGCAGAGTCCCTTTCAAAATATATTGTTCCTTTGAAAGAAAACAAAACAAATCTAACTGAAATCTGCTGAAAAATGCATTTATTCTTGTAAGAATAATTTAATGTATCATTAGTTAACCTTAATATTAATTTTAATATTTATGGTTTTATTCAGAGATTGTTCTCATGGAGCAGTAGCCTGTCATTTAAACTCTAGTGCTCTTTATACTGAATCACTAAAAACTATCCAGAACAATATTATTATAACAAAATGTTCTATTTCTGATACCCCATTCTCTAAAAGATCATTAAATTTTCTGTCATAAAAGCTGCTTGATATACTTCAATCATCACCCAACAGTCAAATCTGTAGAAACTGTTGGCCCATAATGCTGTATGTGTAAGGTGCTGCAGAAGATACATAAATGCTGTATATACCCATCCTGAGGAACTTATAGTCTAAAAGGAGATAATTAAGAACTTAAATATCTAAAACATATGAACATGAATCTCACCATAAGATTAAAATATGAAGGAATAAAAGAGAAAAGCAGAGTATTTCTGAAACATGAAATTAGAAAAGAATTTAAAGAAAAGTAAGTAGTGTAGCATAAAACTAAGTAAGGAGTCAGATTTATGCTTTGATCTAACACTTTATAAACTGACTTATAAACTTTTATTAGATGTTTACTGCCTGGTAAGTACTATTCTAAGTGCTATAAACACATTATTTTTAGTCATATTATTAACTGTAACAGATTATGTTAAGTCAAATTATTTAGATTAGAAATTTGAAGGCTAGAGAAGTAAAGTAAGTACAGGAAGTGAGTGCCAAAATTTGAAACCAAGAGTTCGGCTCTTAACTCAGTAATTTATTTCTTCCTTTTAGAAATATAAATGAGGTATACTCTTTTTAGCTTCAAGTATCTCATTTTTAAAGTGAGGTTAAGGACACTCATCTCAATGGTTTTTTAAAGATTGAAGGAAATAACATTTGGAAGGCTTCACTTCAGGTACACATGGTAATTGCCCTGAAATGGTGAAAGTTTAGGAAAGAACACAATTTGAGTTGAAGCAGGGAAAATGTATAGTATACAGGCAGGAATAGAGGGCAGTGGGGAGCAGTTTAAGAGATGGCAGAATACATAACAAAGAATGAAGGAGCAGTGATATGTAACTGGAACACAGGTATAGAGATCAGAATATTGGTACCTTCCAGGATAAGGTTTTGTATCCATTAAGGATGTTTATCTTTCAAGTGTTCAAAAACCCAAGTAGACTGAAACCAAAATGGAAGTTACGGGGTTGAATGGTCCTGGAGGAGACAACTGGATTGAGGTTTGGATTGATCTAGCACTCAATCACCATCATTCTCTCAGTTCTGCTTTCTCTCTGTGTGCTCTATTAGCATGCAGGGTCTCTTTACTGGAATGAAAATGACAGTAGCAGTTCTAAGCCAAATATCACAATGGCAGCAATCCCTGGAGAAAGGATGTTGCAGTAAGTTCTGAGGTTTCTTTTGGTTTTATCCACTTTAGTTTACTGATTTGCTTTTTTGTGTTTACCCCAAAGCTCATGAAAGTGTCAGAAGAAGGAGATACTTAGAGCTCACTTTCATAATTGCAAGTGGATTAAATGTCAGAAAACTTGATGACTAGAAACAGGAGATAGGTTATCCCTCAAAAGAAAATCAGGTACTCTTAATAGGAATGATGGGCAAAAGGTGAAAGATGCAATTGGAGGTCCTGGATACAAGGTTGAGGATATACTTGATAATGGGGAATCATTGAAGATGATTTTAATTTTATTATTTTTATCTGTAGAAAAGAATATTGACATGATCAGAGACCTTATGAAGACTGATCTGGTAACAGTGTGAAGATATATGGAAGAAACCTGGAGGGACTCAAATATTGATTCCACTTACAACTTTGGGAAAATAACAATCTCCTTTTGCTTCAATTTTCTTGAATACAACTTAGGGACACTAATAACACTTATTTTGTACTGGGCAGAGAAGAAATGAGATAAGATGAAGGGACTCACTGTAGAAGGACAATGAATATAGTAACTACTCAAAAGTTGTAGTTATTGTAATAAACAACAGACATTTTCAGAAAGAGGATGATCACAGTATCAGTTACTAGAAAAAAGTGAGGAGTGTAAAAAAAGGTCATTTGGTGTTTTAGACCTTGTGAATTTTAACATGAAAATTTCTGATAGATTACTAAAGAAAGCATTCTCAAGATTGGAAATGTTTTATTAATGGTTGTAAATTATGAATATGTCATTTGTGGCAATATGTACCACTTTATAGTCATAATCATAGTGAAACTAAAACAAATAAATTATAACTTCAATTACAATTTCACTAGCCACAATTTATACACTGTATAATACTACAATGGCTGTTGATACAATGAATTATAAAACTACTTTCTGTTAATATAGCTTAATAAAATAGGAAGACATAACAATTAATACAGAACCTCTAAGTTTACACAAATATGAAACGTGAAAAATGAAGATTTTAAGATTTTAACTCAGAATTTCTGATAGACATATTACATGTTACATTTAAAAAAATATTTTGTCAGAGAATACAATATAGGGTTCATTTGGCCCACTGTCTAATGGAACTGATATGTGTTTATTTTACTATATTCTTGTGCTTTTTCAGAGCTAAAGCCCTGAAAATATTTTGGTCTATCACAAAGTCAGGGTGTTTATGAAAAATGATGATGTCAGCTGTAAGAGTAACAGTATTTCTTGGTCAAAGTTGTCATCTGTTAGTCCAAGACCCAGATGTTTTTGCACAGGGAAAAACATCTTTTGGTGCCATGCCCCTGGCCTTGTCACTAGATTTTAGCCTAGGTAAGCAAATCAGTAAATATCTATTTCTACAACTGTGCTAATCCTTTTTCACCCCCTGAATAAGCTTTGCCTGTTCAGGAGTGTGAGTGCTTTCAGCCTTTGGCCTAGTCTCATTACAGGGATTCTGTTAAACTGATTTGAAATATTCAATTCCTGACATGATTATTACTATCACATTGTGAATGCTTACTAATTCATTAAAAATTTCATCTACAATATAACTGAGCCATTACACAATCATATGATGAACCAATTATTTTGGAAATGAGAACAGAGGGAAGTAAAAAAGAATTTAGATGTAATACTACATATGCAAAGTAACTGCAATGAATGTAGTCATTATGTACTGTATATATGTACTAACACAAATATTTTTAAAAAGAAGTTTAAAGTTTAGGACTTTCAATTTCTTATCCAAGATATCATAGCTAATACTATCTTAGTACAGGTATAGGAGTCTCATTCTACAGTTCAAGCTTTCAGTCTCCAAGACATATGATCTGGCATTCTATCAGAATCAAAAGAGGTAAGGTCCACCAGGAAAACAAACCTGTAAAAAAGAATTTTGACATAAGAAAGGATTTTTAAAAACACACTTAAATGGACATTTTGAGTTTTTTTTTTTTAAAGCACAACTAAACTACCTCCATTCCTCTGTGAGAGTTGATTGCATTGACTAAGTTCTCACATTGGTACTATGTGATAGTAGGGGAATATTAATTTGTATAAAGATGATCAGTAAGTAACTGACAGTATTTACTGTCATCAACAATTTCTGCTTCTTTTTTATGTTTTTACTCATAAGGGATAATTTACATATAATTAAATGCATAAATCTTGGCAAATTTTATTCCTAGGTAACAATTACTTAGATAACAATTTGCAACATTTCCATTAATCCAGAAAATTTCCTTGAGTTTCCTTTAAGTCAACCTACAACTCTCAGAGGCAAATACTACTCAGATTTCTATGTAAATTAGTTTAGCATATTTTGAAACTCATCTTAAGAGTGACCAAAAAGTATTTTTTACTGTCTGACTTATTTTGCTCCAATATAATGTTTTCAAGACTGGTTCATGTTGTAGTATATTCAGAAGTTCATTCTTTTTTTATTGTTGTCTGTTATTTCACCGTATGTATATATTGTATATGAACAAAGTGAAATTTGTTTACTCATTCTTCTTTGATTAATATTAGGGTCATTTCTAGTTTCTAAATATTATGAATACAGCTAGTATGAATATTTTTGTATCCTTTCATAGAAATCTGTTTTTATTTTACATAGGTAAGTGAGTAGGTGGAGAACTGCTGAATCACGCTGTGGGTATAATTTCAACTTTATAAGAAACTATGAAATACATCTTTGAAATGGTTTTTCTCTGTTGTACTTCAGCAGCAATTATGGGAACTGTGAGTGTTCCATTTTCTCACCAACACATGGCATTAAGCTCTCTAAATTTTGACCATGCTAATAGCATGAAGTAGTATCTCATGTGGCTTAAATTTGTACTTTGCTGATGGCAGATAGGGCTGTGCATCTTTTCATGTGATTGTTCACGATTCAGTAATTCTCCTTTGTATTGAGCATCTGCTCATTTTAAAAAGTTAGTTTCTTATGCCTTATCTTGTGCTAGTTATGATACATATGTTATATACAAATTTTTTACGTAACTTGCATGTCAATTTTATTGTCAATATCTTTTGAAAAGTAGTTTTAAAATTTATCTACCTTTTTCTTTCATGAGAAATGATTGGTTCCCTGCCTAAAACTTGTTACTACACAGAGCAATGAAAGTTTCTATTACATATTATTCTAGAAGATCAATAGTTTTAGTTTTACATTTCACTGTATTATGTACTTTTAATTAATTTTTGTGTTTGATGGGAGGAAAAAGGTATAGTTTACTTTTCCTCATATTATATCCAATTTTTCAGTACTATGTGTTTAATGACTCTCTCTGCCATTGCATTAGATTTTCAGTTTTTTAATTTTATGGGAAAAACAAAATTCATAACAAAATAATAGGAGAATAACAACATTAATATATTGCATATTATTATCAATTTATTGTTACTCGTGTGTCTATTTCTGGAGTTTCTATGCTATCGACTCATTATTTCTAGATAATAACACATTATTTAGGATTCTAAAAAGTTTTTAAGTGTTTGGAGGAATCATTAGGAATATTATAATCTTGAATTTGTAGTTTAAATCTATAAATTATATGGAGAAAAAGGATGTATGTCATCTTTAATATTTCTCAGAGGTCAGGTACACTGTCACAAGTTCCTCTAGCTTTTCTTTTTCTAAACTATTTTTATTGGCACTACCTTGCCCCCGACACACACACATGCACATGCACACACTTTGTTGAAGGATATATTGTGGACATAAATTGCTGGGAGACTTTTCTTTCTTTGAGTCATAAAAAATAGCTTTTCAGTGTCCACTGGCCACTGTTATCTCTGATGTAAGCTTATCTTTGAAACCTATGCTCCTCCATGTGTAATGTGTCGACAAGATTGGGTTAGTGAGATTCCTCTGTGGTTCATTTCTCTCCAGTGCTCTGCACTGAAAATTCTGATCATTTCAACAATTCCAAATTCTTTTTCTGTTTTCCTTGGTCTCTAAGACCATTATTTTCTGTTTGGGCTCAATTTTTATGTTTTTTGTTTTAAAAAATTCTCTCAGGAAGAAAGTTATTAGAGCTATTAAATCTCTCTCTCTCTCTCTCTCTCTCTCTCTCTCTCTCTCTCTCTCTCTGTCTTTGTCTCTCCCTTTGTTTCTGTTTCTGTCTCTGTCCTCCTCCTCCTCCTCCTCCTCCCACCTTG
Organism: Hydrochoerus hydrochaeris; assembly: GCA_004027455.1. Classification (NCBI taxonomy): domain Eukaryota; kingdom Metazoa; phylum Chordata; class Mammalia; order Rodentia; family Hydrochaeridae; genus Hydrochoerus; species Hydrochoerus hydrochaeris. The sequence continues at coordinate 64,260 of PVLA01009677.1, read as the reverse complement.
TCTTTCTGTATCTGGGACCCAAGGATGTTACCACTGAGCTATATCCTAAATACTTTTGTTTGTTTATTTGTTTGTTTGTTTGTTTTGAGACAGGGTCCTGCTAAGTTGTCCAGGCTGGTTTCAAATTTGCAACTCTTTGCCTCAGACTCCTGCGTAACTGCAACTATAGGTATGCACCACCATGCCTGGCTTTCACAACCATTTTTACTCCTTCATTCCATGACTATAGTCCATATAATTTACTGTCTAATGCCTAAAAACAATGATTTTATACATTTTGTCCAATACTATTATAGCAGGAAGTTTAATTTGGTATAAGTTCTTCATCATGACCAACTATATATTCTTAAGCTCAGAATACTAGGGCACATCTCTACATCCATCTATAAAGGAACTTACATTTTCTATTTAATAGTTTAATCTCCAGGAACATGCTTGGGCTTAAGTAGACAAATGTTCTTCTTGTCATACTGTTCCAAGAAAGTAGTTCAGTAGAGATAATGAGTTCTAGATTTATATTAATGCAGTGCACTTTTAAGAGACAATACAAATCTCAATAAGGTAATAACATTCATTTAGGGCTACATATTCAGTATATGTTTATAAAGAAGGAATCCTCACAGAATAAGGCATATAAGTCTGTGATAAGAAAGAAGATGTTATAAAGGAACAGCAGAGGAAAAAGAAAGAAGTTGAGAAAATGAGCAGAATTACTAGCAGAAGTCTGGTGCTTGGGCAAATGTGATGCCTAATGAGAATCTTCCAGCAGTGAAAAATAATGCTAGACTTTCAAGAGCAGGAGTTATTAATATTCAATATCATAATGGTTTAGTTTTCATAACTTGGCTTCCCCCAGCTCTAGTATGTGAGGTAAAAATCTGTAGATTTCATTTGAAAGGTGAAGAAAACACTAAGAATTAAATAAGATCTTGATCTCCTACTCTCTTGAAGAAGAGTACATTGACTTTGGGAAGACGTCATCCAAAGGCTGATATAGTAGCTTTACCTCTAAGAAGACATTCAGATTTTCTTGTGATTGGCAGCTTCTTGGTTATGCTAGAGCATTCCATGAGTGTGGGTCTATTGTTAACTTCTTGGTGATAAAATAAATTCTGAGACAGTTATGGGACATTCTTGTTACCTGGGCAGTGATCAGAATCTCGACCTGATGATCTACTTTCTAGAATTTCTTCAAGTACCGTCTTAGTTTGAGTTTCCTAAAAAGAGAACTACAATACAAAATATGAAAGCAAATGGATTGTTTTAGTAAATTAAAACAGAACAAAACAAACAAAAAAAACTAGGGGGAGGGATCTGAAACAGAAAAGGGGAATTGACCAACAGAGATGGTGCTTGTATAATATAAAACAGATTAAAGAAAGCTAGGTGCTGTTCAGACAATATTTTGTACAAGGGGCTGAATTGTGACTACAGACGTTCATGGTGTCTATCTTGCTCAGATGTGCAGTGGATATTATGAGTAATACCTAACAAAGTATTTTCACTTTTGCCTTCTGGGAACAAGAAAGGATTTCACTGTTTAGTTCCCTTTTAGTTGGGCAGAGCCATGGAACCAGTTCTAGACAATGATTTTAAACCATGAAGGAAATGTGCTGTGTGTCACTTCTAGGCCACAACATTTGATTGCTTCAGCAAACCCTGGTTTATTGTGGTGGTGTGCTGAGAAACAGAGTCTGGGAAAGTAAAAATTAAAACAACCCTGAGTTCTGATTTGCTACATTTGCCAGTATTTACGGCACAAGTGCTTTTACCATGGCCTATCCCAAGCTCTCAGTGTGGTATCACTATAAACTGTGGAGAAGAAATGTGCATGGTCAGCTCATCTGAGGCAGTATGAGTTGGTTTCTTCATACTTTAGCAGAAAATGCACCCTGCCCCCTGACTCAGTATACTTCAACCTCTGTTAGTTGCCCAGGTAACAGTTCCTATCATAGTTCCTATTACTTCTGTTTCTTAGAAGTTTCTAAGAAACTTCTATTTCTTAGAAAGCTGGTCACTCTGAGACATAGCTGGTCACTATGATGTATATTGTAAGAATCAAAGACAACCAAGTACTCTGTTTGTGCTTGTGACCCCATAAAAAACCTCCCTTCCTGAATCTTTGAAGCCTGACATTTGTATAAGGATTGTCAGTGCTCATCCGACATTAAATAAATCTGCCTCTAAGTACTGCATGATATTTTCGGTGTGTCTGTTTGCTGTTGCATCACAACTATCACCACCCAACTGCCTGCAATTTGGCTTTTACTATGATCAGGTTAAAAAACTAACCAATTCTAAAATCATCTCCCTGTGGTTATTGCTTTATCAAAAATTTTGATTCTTTGAAATTCTCTTTCCCTTACCTAAAGTGACTAATGACATGAGTCATAGAGGGTGACAAAGACGTGATTCTGATCATTTTTCCAGGGCCCACAGGTCCTATTTTATGGTTAATAAATCACCCAGGGGGATTTCTATTCTCTTGAAATATAATATAATGATTAAGAATTTGTGCCTCAGGAAGTTACTTCAACACTCTGAACTTTGATTTCCACAAGTGAACAGTAGGAAAAATAAGACTACCTACCTCTATAAAAACTATTGTATAAAAAATGAACTAATCCATGTAAAGCACTTAGCAGCCTGGCATATAATGCTTAACAAAATATTATTGTCACTGTTGATAAATGAGCATCAAGACTACCCATTGTTGCTTCTGATCCTTTCTACATGCTATTCTTCCTACATAGTATCCTAACATTTGTTCTTAGGTCATTTAAAAGTCTAGTTATTCTGAATGAAAAAGAGGTCAATGTTGTGCCCCGCTCCACATCAAAGACCTGAAAGCTTCCTGGTCACTGGTACAAGTTCATGTTCAAAGGCTAAAAAAGCTGGAGCTTGATATTCATAGGCAATAGCTGCAGAAAAATAAAAGCATGTTCTCCAGTAGAGTAAAGGATGACCGAGAGTGCCAGCTTCCTTTCTTTCCAACTTTTCTTTCTATGTGCTCCTCAGCCTGTTGAACGGCGCTGCCCAGTCAGGGTGAATCTTCTTACAGTTTCCTGACCCACATTCCAGCCTTTTCTGGAAATGCTCTCATAGACACACCCAGATTTATACTTTACCAATTCTCTAGACATCCTTTGATTCAATCAAGTTGACAAAAAGGCTGAATTAATGTTTCTAAACTGCCTTTAATCTTTGACATTTAAAACTACAAATTTCTGAAAATGACTCCAGACATAACATAATGATCTAAGAAAAATACCCTTGTCATGAGAGAAATTTGTCATGTTTCCTTAGAGATCACCTTAAAAGCTAAAACAACATTTCAGGCCAGCATGCCACTCTGGTAAGTGGCTGTGGCCTGGCAAGCTGCAGTCGCCCCAGGGCGAGAACCATATCAGCATTTCCTGAGATCCATGAAGCGCCATGTTGGACCTTGGGGCGCTGGGAAAATGGGCAGCCAGTTCACCCCTCTGGTGGGCAGCTGTGAGCCTACCGGGCGCGGGCTAAGAATCAAACACCCCGCCCCCCAGCAAGTGAGAGCCGGGGATCTGAGCATGTCTCGCGAGTTTGACTATGTGCGAGATAGCAAATAAGGGGGATTTTCTTCTGCCATCTCTTTGAGGTCTAATATTTTTATCTCTGTTTTGCTCTGTTCTGATCAATGGTATTTCTCTATTCAATATTCTGTTTTTATAATTTTAGTATTTACTTTGATATTGCTCTACCTGACTGAAGGAACAACTATTGTGAAGAAAACCAGATATACTATTGTACCTATTGTTGTTATCCCATTAACGTGCTGTGAGGTTCTGTACCAATTTCACTGCACTGCCTCACTTGGCTATGTCCTGTCTTGTTCTGCTGTATCTTACTACTTTCAAAATAAAATAAATAAATAAAATTTTAAAAAAATAAATAATAAAAAATTTAGCAACAACAAAATTAGATCAGTAAGGTACTGAGCAACCTGAAAAATGATATAACTAAACAAATAATGGACCTAAAAAGCAAAAGGAGGAAAAGCAAATGCTCTAAAGGATATAACTGCATGTATATTTAAGGGTGTAGGATTGATAATTATGTTGCTAAGTTTTTGTTGGATCAGAGAACAGAACTGTCTGCAGCCTCACTGTCTGAATGTCCACTTTGTATGCTTTAATTTTGTAACTTGAACAACTATATCCAAGAAGACAATATGTAATGTATCAACTAGTGATTTCTTACTGTTCATTTTTTTTGAAATGCTGTATTGTTTCTACCCTTTTTTTCTGTTTTGCTTTATTTTTCCCCTCTCTTTAAATAAAATTAAAAAAATACTTCAGAGTGTATGTTTGAATGAAATATGCTTGTTAATATTTGTTATTCTGCTGCCTTATTTTTAGTGCAGGAACACTAAAACCATTCCTTATTAAATGAAAGGCAATCATTTAAGAACAGTGAGCCTCTTTCACTTCTTTTAACTTCATATTTGGAATTACAAAATCTAATCATATTAGAGTTTACTAATGCCACATAGGCTACAATAAATATATACATTATTCTTTGGAAAGTGAGGTGGAGTCCTGCAATTCTATATGTCTGAAGGATTGAAAATTTTATCAAAAGGCTATTTTCATTTATACTGATATTTGATAGTAGGCACAGTATTAGTCACTTCTCTGGGACAAAGTGCTTGACATTGGGAATTTAAAGGGGGAGGAGTTTGTTTTGGTTTATGGTTTCAGTTCATGTTAGACTGGCATGGTGGAAGTATGGCAGATGAAAGTTACTCAGCAGCCGGAGGTAGAGAGGGAATGACAATACATCCTTTCAGGTTACCACCCAGTGATTCGCTTCCAACCAGGCCCCTCCTTTTAGCAGCACAGTCAGTCCTGAAATCATGAAAGCATCACCATTAAATATTCAAAGCTGTGCCAGTAGGGCTTTCAAACCAATAACTCTTTGGAAACTTGGTTTAAATAAGAATAAATAAAGATAAATGAGGAGAATCAGATCAAAGAGAAACATCCAAAGTAACCCCATTAACTGAGATTATACATTTTTACTCCATGGATTTCAAGGTGAAACAAAGTTCAACTTGTGAAGTCCTGGTGTGATAGTTTCCAGTGATTGCTAACCAATAGAAAAATGGAATGGTTATTTTGCAACCACCTGTGAAGGCCAAGCCAGGCTTAGAGTTTGCTTAGATCCATATATATATTTTATCCAGTTGAAGGGGATTAGCAGAAAGAAAAAAGGCAAAAAAGATCCACGTCTTTCATTTGGATCTACCTCAGATCCTCATGTAATAGATGTATGAATGTGCTCTTATTCCTAATGTTGCCATATTTAAGACTTGTACTAAGAAAATATCTTCATCAAACAAACCAGCTCCAATGGGTATCTAATCTCTTGCCACTGTCTATAAACACAATTCCTTTGGTAGGACAGGAAAGGAGAAAGGAAGGGGACAGAAGGGACAAAGAAAGGTAGAGGTAGAGAATTCTTTTCTAGGGAGGGAAAGTATAATAGAAATGTAATTTTTGTATGTTAAACTACTACCTGAAGGGATTTTTTTTTACCAAAGCAATAGCATTTCAATATTTCACGACTCATTTTGGAAAAAAATTTTAATATAGTAATAAATTTTAAATTTTAATGTATCAAATTTTGGTCTTATTTTGTGTGCTGGAATAGTTGAGAAACAAGGAAGGATGCTGTTTTGTGAAGCATAGACTGAAAGATCACTGTGAAGTTGGACTGGGTTTTAAATGAGCTAACAGTGAGGTTCTCAGGGAAGAACAATGACCTGTGTTAGACTTCAGGTGTCATTTTTGAGAGTACTCTGAGAAATACGCAGAAAGTCAGTAACTTTTTTTCATACTCAGTATCTCCCCATTTTGGAACTTTGCTTATGACACTTTTGTCCTATCTGGAGTATTTCTTCTGCCAGTCTGAGTAATTATTTCTTTCAATCTGGTTTAAAACACATCCCTCAGGAAGTCCATCCTGGTAATGCATTTGAACTTCATCATTTCCAAAATTCCATCAACTCTTTGCTATTTTCCATTAATTTTCCTTAGATCTTGGCTTGGGAATGGTGGTTTTATTGAAGTTAAACTACTAATGAACATATAATGTGGAATTTTCTTCATGTGTTGTTATGTGTTACTTCCATTTTGATCTTTAGCCATCCACTACAAACTTTTCACAGCCAATAGGTTACTTTTTTCATGGAATTTATTTTTTCCACCAAAATGCTTCTGACTTGTTATAGTTTTTCCTCTCCAACATTTTTTTAAAACCTGAAACTTGCTTTTGAGTTTTTCTTCCTCAGTTGTTTTCTCCCACCTTGGTCTAGACTTTCATTTTTTCCTCTGTTGTGTGCAACCTGCTGAAGATCTTAACAATTGACTTTTTTGAGGTATAACTTTTTTGATGAATTTTGTTAAATTTGTGCATTATTATAGCTGTCATCACTACCAAAGCAATTTAGAACATTCAGTTATCTCCCAAGATTCTCATAGATCCCTTGACATCAATCTCTTTTTTCCTTCCATAACAACCTCTGGAATGGTTTCTGTTGTCACCGTTTTGTCTTCTAAACTTTTATATGTATGGATTTATACAGCCTGTAGCCAGCCTGATATTAAAGCTCATGCTTTTTACCTAACTCTACCATACCTCTCTAAAGGATATAAAATGGTAACATGGTTTAAAGAACCTGAAATTGAACTCATGGTTGGGCATAGCTTCTTTATTATCAGAGGAATAAATTTGGCTCCAGGCAGACCTAACAGGATTAACAATTGTCAGTTGATAAATCAAAACATTTTGAGTAACTACTATTAATACTTATAAACAACTGAGAGATACTCTGGGGACCACAAATGAGTAAAGCTTATTTCCTGCCTTCTGGATCTTGTTTCTAATAGGAAAGATAAGACAAGAGCAGTAAAAAAAAATCCCTGAAACACCAGAGAGTAAGGAAAGGGTTATGGACAAAGCATTGTAGGGTTTCAGTGAAGGAGAAGAAATTTTCAATGAGGAAATCAAATAAATCTAAAAGATTTTTATCTTTGACTTTGATATTGAAAAGATTTAAAATGAAGCAATAGTTTTTGACTAGCCATTTCTTACTGTCATTTTTTAAAAATTATGTGTTTTTTCTATCCTTTTTTCTGTTTTGCTTTTTTTCTCTAAATAAACTTTTAAAAATGAGGCATTAGCGATTTGGTATTTCAAGTGAGGAGTTTTAAAATGCAGAATAATATTTTCACAAAGACATTCATGTCCTACTCCCATAAATGTGTTACTTGATGTGGAAAAAGCGTACTTTGTAGATATGAGTTAAGCATCTTGGAGCTGTGAGATTATTCCAATAGACCCAGTGCAATCACAGGGTTCTCATTGGAGGAATGCAGGAGGGTCAAAGTCACAGAAGAAGGTAATGATAGAAGCATAGGCTAGGAGAGAGAGAGAGAAAGAGAGAGAGATTTAAAGCTGCTATGCGGCCAGTCTTATAGACACAACTGGGCTGCTAGCCAAGAAATACGGATGGTCATCAGAAACTGGACATGGTAAAAAAATGTATAAAGTATATCCTTCTTTAGAGGCTCCCAGAAGGAAGGCAGCTCTGTCAAAAATTTAATTTTAGCCAGTCAGGCTCATTTCTGACACATGAATTCCAAATTATAAGATAACAAATTTGTGTTTTTAGGACTACAAGTACAAATTTGTTATACTGGTAATGGGAAATTAACACAAGGAACAAATACATTATTTTAGGAAATAGTGAACATTATAGTTTGTATGCAGTCAAAGATATTTGTGGGGTAACAGTGGGAAGTAGGGCTGAAAATGTAGCTTAGAAAAGAAATTAATTGAGATTATACTTTGACACAATAAGTATTCATACTACATTATTGTATATTTTTGTGACTTTGTGTTACCTCTCAAATTCATGTCAAAGTCTTAACCAGGACCTCATAATATAGTCTTTTTTAGACACAGGAACATTATATATGTAATTAGTTAATATGGGTTCATACTGTAGTAGCACACTGTAGTAGGGAGCCCCTAATCCAATAAGACTGGAAAGGAGGAAATTCGGATACAAAGATGAATAAAAAGACAATGTTATGTGAAAATGTCCTAGAAACCAACCCTTACCAGCAGTTTTCCAAGTGTATTGTATGCAACACAAATTCCACAAATCTTCTAAAAGAAAAATTTTTTTCAATCAAATAAATTTTTGAAACAATATTTTAGAAAAGGAAGAACCTTGAGAAAGTTAACAAAAATAAGTCAATTCAACTTTATATGATTTATTAGTTTTGAACATAAAGGAAGATGTAACCTTTTTTTCATAGAATTTTTGTTTATATCCATTGAAAACCCTTCGTATATCTTGCTCTAGGTATATGCCTTCTCCAAACTTCTCTGTTCAGAAAAGAATTTAGTTGACACATGTGGCTGTTCAGCTTCTGAAATGTGATTGAGATACACTGTGAGTGTAAAAACTGCATTAAATTTCAGAGCATTTGTGTGACAAAAAGAATGCTAAATATCTAAATAATTTTGTATTGATTGCCATGTAAAATGACACTATTTTGGATATATTGTGTTAAATACAAATATGCTATTAAATTTTATTTTTCCTGTTTCTTTTTAAATGTTTAATGTGACTACAGAAGATTTAAACTTACAGTAGCCAAAACTTTCTGTTGGATAGTACTACTATTGATTATTCCATTTACTTAGTATTCTATAATTTCCATTTACTTAGTATTCTATAATTCTTTTCAAGAATTGCAGGGTCTGAAATTGTATTCTGTTTGTCAACTGACAAATGGCCATAGTTCAAGGATGCCTGTATGAGATTTATAATCAAGATACAAGATGGTTTATTATTCATGGCAGTAGCAGTTACCAGAGTAGCAAAGTTCTGGATGTGATTCTCTCTCTCTCTCTCTCTCTCTCTCTCTCTCTCTCTCTCTCTCTCTGTGTGTGTGTGTGTGTGTGTGTACCAATTTCTTAAAGTACACTTCCCATGAGTAATATGAAGATACCTATTTAGTCAGCAGGTAGTACTATGGGAGAACAATTCTAAGCTCAGGAAATCTGGTTCTTCTATATTGATCAGTTATCGTCAGCATTTGACTCTCTGCTATGAAAGATGGCACCAGGTCTATCTTCTAAGATTGTAAATAAACTATTTCTTTGCAGTGGATGGAGGCACTGACTCAATTTTAACATACAAACATCCTTGAAAAGATCACCCAGAACAAAGTGCAATCAATACATCACTTTCAAGATTATAGAAACATAAAATTTGTCTCCCAACAGTTCTCCAAAATCTTGTGGAAATGAAGATCATGGCTTGACTTTTCAAATTATGCCCAAGAAATTAAATATGATAAAAACTTTCATATGGATATGCAGGAGAAAAATCTCATTCCCTAGAGTATAGGAGAATGTCAGGATCCACAGTGGCTAGACTTTTCCTGCCACATTTTTGCCTTCTGTCTGTTGACGCAAAAAAGACAGATTGTCAATTCTTTATATGTTCTGAATGTAAGTCCTTTATCTGAGGGACTGCTGGTTAAAATTCTTTCCCATTTTGTGAAAATTCTTTTCATTCTGTTGGTGATTTCTTTTGAAGTGCAAAAACTTTTTATTAAGATGAGATCCCAGTTGTTGAAGTATTTCCTGCACACTTTGTGTTTTATTCATGAATTCTTTGCCTGCCCGTATGTCTTCAAGATTTCTATCAACTTTGTCTTCCAGCAGATTTAGTGTCTCTGTTTTAATATTTAGATCTTTGATCCATTATGACTTTAGTTTAGTGCATGTTGATAGATATGGGTCTAGTTTCAGTCTTTGGCATGTGGAAAGCCAATTTTTCTGGTACCATTTATTAAAGAGGCTATCTTTCTTCCAGTGAATATAATTATCCCTTTGTCAAATGTAAGATGGTTGAGTGTCTTTGTAGTTGTGTTTGCATCTTCTAATCTGTTCTTGTCCTGGGTATTTTCCCAGAAAAATTGAAAATATCATATCACAGAGATATACATGCACCCATGTTTATAGCAGCACAATTTGTAATAGCTAAATCTTGGAAACAACCAAAATGCCCATCAACTGCAGAATGGATGAAAAAGGTGTAGTATTTTTATGTCATTAAATATTACTCAGCAATAAAAAGGATAATCTTGAAGCTTTTACAGGTAAACGGGGGCAACTTGAGACTATACTCATAAATGAAGTAAATCAGACTCACATTTGTAATTTTCATAGTCTACCTTGTATAAAAAATAAATAACAATAATAAACTGAAAAACTAATAAGATCCAAAATGTACAATAGATATTGTAATAATGAAAGGGAAAGAAAGTGCTCAAAAGGAAAGAATAACGCATATACACTTATAACTATGTATGTTTAAGTGTGCAAGATAGATAACCATACTACTAATTCTCTGTTAGTTCATCAAAAAGAATATTTTGTGCTGTCATTGCTTGTCTGTTCATTTTTTATGCTTTGATTTTGTAACTTGAGTAACTATTTCTAAGATAACAATATGTAATATATTAACTAGTGTTGATTTTTTAGTGTTTTTTTGAAATTCTGTATTATTTCTACCCTTTTTTCTGTTTTGCTTTTTAAAAAGAAAAAAAAGGAAAGAAAGAGATAGATTATTGATGGCACTTGATCAGATGCCACAGACCATTCTGATGCATATGTTAGAGCTTGTTGAGAGAGCTCAAGTGTACATGGGACCCAACAGCACCATTCATCGTGGTCCATCTCTGGACTACATATTTTGCTTGTTTTAATACTTGACTAGTAATAAAACTGTTATGTACATTTATAAAATGTATATAGTCAGATATATTAAAAGTACAATATTGATACAATTTTTCAGTCAAAAAAGTAGCATACACTTTCTAAAATTTTTAGTATAAGCAGACACTAAAATCATTTCTGAAAATACCATCTGTGATTTTCTTTTACATCTTCGCCATTTTGATTATTCCCAGTGGTGGCAGATATTTCTTTTTGTCAAATAGATATTTATAAATAGCTCAGTCATTCACTGCCAAGTCTTACGAATAAATTGAGTAATACAGCAGGATATTACTACTTCTAAAATAAACAAACTGTGAGTTTAAGTGACTAATAAATTACTTTTAAGACAATTTCAGAAGAGAAGTTTCAAAAATATTTTGAATAAAGGAAGTATTTTCTAAATAATTAAACAGCTACTTAACATGACTGATTTGAAAATACATGCTATTTCTGATGGATTAAGTGATAATAATGGTGTTTTTCTATCATTCATTCAACAGCAACACTATCTTTTTATGTGACCATATTAAAAATAATACTTACACTGTGTTAAGTACTATAGATACATTCATAAAAAATCTTATTTACAGGAAGAAAATGGAAGTCTGGAAAGATTAGGTAACTTTTCTAACATCACCTACTTTGTTACAGACTCAGACTTTTATTAAGGGCAGGGTTTGCTTATGTACTTTTAATCCAAAGTAGAGACAAATAAAATATGCATTATTTCAAATCAACTTCTGTATTTTTAAAAACAAATATTTGTGTTTATCTTGATGAAAAGCTAAAATCCTCTTTTCAGCTATTACATTCCAGCATATATATCAGTTCCATTCAATTTTCACATTTAGTATCTCTCCTAGTTATAAAAAGAATGAGAAAATCCAATTACAGATGCAACTATAGTTCTACTAGTAAAAAGATTTTTAATCTTTTATACTTGTAGATTCATAGTTCTAGAGAAAATTATATAGAAAAGCCTTCAAATTCATAAATCATGTACAAAAAACTCTACATACTCCTAAGAAGAAAACAAGGACTTCAAAAGTTAAGAAGCTAATTCTTATTACATAGACTTACAGTTTGTTCTGTGTAGAAATTTATATGTAAGGGGGACTTTAATTGAGGACATTCTTTGAAGTCCTGGGAATATAAATAATTTTTTCTAATTTCATAGAACAGTATAGAATATATTCTAGAAATCAATTTCTTTTTTTATTTAAAGAGAAAAAAACAGAAAAAGGAAGAAATATTACAGAATTTCAAGAAAAGAAGATAAACAGTAAGAAATCACTAGTTGATAAATTACATATTGTTCCTTTAGAAATATTTTTTCAAGTTACAAAATTAAAGCACTCAAAGTAGACAAACAAGCAGTGAGAGTGTAAACATATCTGTTCAACAATTCAACAAGAACCCAGAAACATGGTCATCAATCCCACACACCTAAGCATACATGCAGCTATATCTTTTATAGTGCTTTCTAGTTCCTCTTTTTTTACAATAACAATTATACATTTTTAAAATTTTATTTAAAGAGAAGAAAAAAACCAAAACAGAAAAAAGTGTAGCAACAATACAGAATTCTAAAAGAAAGAAAGAAAAAGGAAAATGAGAAAAAGATCCCACTAAGAAATCACTAGTTTATAAATTACATACTATCATCCTGGATGTAGTTGTTCAAGTTACAAAGTTAAAGGGTACATAGAAAACATTGAAACTGTCAGACTACAAAGAGTTTTGCTCAAAAATCCAACAAAGATTCAGCAATATGGTCATCTATTTTACACACTCAAACATACATGCAGTTATATCACTTAGAGCACTTTCTTTTTCTCTCTTTTTTACAATAGCAATTACACATTTTAGTTTTATTACTCTTGTAGTTCTTATTTACTTTTCACACTAGAGACACAATATATTTATAAATATAATTCTTATTTATTTCACTAATGAGGAGAGTCTCAAGTTGGCTCCATTTGCCTATAAAGGCCTCGAGATCATCCTTTTTATAGCTGAGTAATATTGCATTGTATAAAAATGCACATCTTTTTCATCCACTCTGCAGTTGATGGGCACCTCGGTTGTTTCAAGGATTTAGCTATCACAAATTGTGCAGCTATGAACATGGGTGCACATATATCGCTGTGATACGAACTTTTCAGTTCTTCTTGGAAAATAACCAGGAGGGGAATAGCTGGATTGAAGGGGGCTTCCATTCCTAGTCTTTTGAGAATTCTCCATATGGATTTCCATCATGGTTGCACCAGTCTACATTCCCACCAACAGTGGAGCAGTGTTCCTTTTTCCCAGCAGCCTCACCAACATTTGTTATCAGTTGATTTCTTGATGGCAGCTATTCTTTCTGGAGTGAGGTGAAATCTCAGTGTTGCTTTAATTTGCATTTCTCGAATGACCAGTGATGGCGAACATTTCTTAATGTATTTATTTGCCATTTGTGTATCTTTCTCTGAGAACTGTGCGTTCATCTCAGATGCCCATTTTTGGAGAGGGTCTTTCAATTTGGGGGGATTGATGTTTTTCAATTCTTTATATGTTCTGGACACAAGTCTTTTGTCTGAGGGGTTAAAATTCTTTCCCACTCTGTTGGTTTTCTTTTCACTCTGTTGGTGATTTCCTTTGAAGTGCAGAAACTTTTCAATAATATTAGATCCCAGTTGTTGATTCTTTGAAGTGTTTCCCATGAAGTTTGCATTTTGTTCATAAATTCTCTGCCTACCCCTATGTCTCCAAGACCTCTACCTACCTTGTCTTTCAGTAGATTTAGTGTTTCTGTTTTAATATCGAGGTCTTTGATCCATTTAGACTTTAGTTTTGTGCATGGTGATAGGCTTGGATCTAGTTTCAGTCTTTGGCATGTGGTGAGCCAATTTTTTCCAACACCATTTATTAAAGAGGCTATCCTTCTCTGAGAGTGGACATATTTAGCCCCTTTGTCAATGTAAGATGGTTGTCAAATGTAAGCGTGTCCTTGTAGTTGTGCTTGCATCTTCTAATATGTTCCATTGATCCTCAGGTCTATTTCTTTGCCAGTACCCAGCTGATTTTATCACTGTGGCTTTATAGTACTGTTTCAAGTCAGGAATTGAGATGCCTCCTGCCTTGCTTTTGTTGCCTAGAATTGCCTTTGCTATTCTAGGTTTCTTGGGTTTCCAAATGAATTTTAGTATTGTTTTCTCTAGATCTGTGAGGTATGTCAATGGTATTTTGATTGGGATTGCGTTACATGTGTATAACAGTTTTGGGAGTATAGTCATTTTCTCAATGTTGGTTCTTCTTAACCAAGAGCAAGGAAAGTCTTTCCATTTTCTAATATCCTCTTCAATCTGCTTTTTCAGCATAATATAATTTTCAGCATATAGGTCTTTTACATTTTTAGTTAGGATGATTCCTAAGTATTTTATTCTTAGATGTTATTTTAAAGAGTGATATTTCCATAATTTCTCTCTCTGTGAGTTTTTGTTTGTGTACAGAAATGCTATTGATTTTTGAGCATTGACTTTGTATCCAGTTACACTGCTGAACCTGTTTATTACCTCTAGTGGTCTTTTAATGGAGTTTTTTGGGTTTTCTATATAGAGTATCATGTCATCTGCAAATAGTAATAATTTAACTTCTTCCTTTCCTATCTTTATTCCTTTTATTTCTCTCTTGTCTGATTGCCCTGGCTAGTGTTTCCAGAACTATGTTGAAAAAGAGTGGTGAGAGTGGACACCCTTGTCTTGTTCCTGATTTTAAAGTGAAAGCTTTTAGTTTTTGTCCATTTAGTATAATGTTGGCTGTTGGTTTGTCATAGATGGCCTTTATAAGGTTGAGGTAGATACTGTGTATTCCAAGTTTCTGAAGGGTTTTTTTTTTTTTATCAAGAACATGTCTTGAACTTTGTTGAAAGCTTTATAAATCAATTTGTTAATTAGTTATTTATTTGTTTTTTAACATTTTAAATTGAATAGTTGCTTAAAGCATTCTATGGGCATTGTACAATACTTATGCTGAGAATCCAGAGATACATGAAATGCTTTCCATCATTTAGTTTATGATTTAGTTGAACGAACAGAGCATATGCTCAATTGATTAGAGTGAAGGAAATATATTACCTAAGGAAACTCAATTCAAATTATCCACTCACCACTAGATGTATGTCTGTCTTATTAAATACCTATAAAATATAAGAAAACACCTTTTATAGATTAGATCTGAGAATAAGGTTTGTCTTTAGAGGATTAGACATATTACACAGAGGCTTGTGGAGACATATTAGGGATACTGAGAAAAGAGTTAAGACATGATTGATCAATTTCAGTGTTTGAGTGTTAAATTCTTCAACTCTTAAAACTATTATTTCAAGCTTTTGTATCATTTTGGGGATAAATAGGTTTTAAGAAATTCTCATATCATCATGTTTTTCCAGTTGCCTACACCAGGTGTTATTTGGAGACTTCCTATGATGGAGTTCAATTGATCCTCTAGAAATCCTACTCAATATTTTTAAATATAAAGAAAGCCTCATCAGCCCAGGAACAAATTTGCTGTTATTCTTTCCTTTTTGCTTATACCTCATATTTAAGTGAGCTCATATCATTTGAAAATAAAATCTGTAAGGTAGTTATAAAGATTGACTACACAGTAGATCTTTTAAAATGACATACCACAGTTTTTCCAAAATCAAAGCTTTAATTCTCAATGGCTTTGACTCCCTTCAAATACTATAAAGGCATTATAACTGGAGGAACTGCACTTATCAAAAGTGAAAAAGAAAATGAAAGTGAAAGTGAAAATGAAAGTGGCTGTAAGTGAAGTAAATCAAACTCACATGAGTAAATACCATATTATCTCCCTACTGTAAGAAATGATAAGAGTATATAAGATACAAAAAACTCAATAAGTATAATGAAATCTTCTCAAAAGGGAAAAAATAATATCTCAGGGAAAAGGAGGAAAAAGATAAAGAGAAAAGAAAAAATATCCAAATTTGTACAAACACACTTAGGATAGCTAAGATATAAGCAGTTAATATTCATAGGATTGGAACAATTTTGTATGTTTGTGGCAAGTGACCTGAGGAACTCTTAAAGATTACTATGTAAAATATCAACCTTAGTCTTTTCCCTACTACTGTAGTTTTTTTTTCTTTTTTTATTTAAAGAAAAAAAACAAAACAAAGCAAAAAGAGGGTAGAAATAATACATTATTTCAAAAAAACAGTAAGAAATCACTAGTTGATAATTACATATTTTTCTCTTAAAAGTAGTTGTTCAAGTCCTACTACTGTGTTTTGAAGGCCTATATCATCATTATTTTGGGCTCTTTGCTGTTGTTATTTATTCGCCTTTTTTGTTTCTTATTTTTTCTAGTAATCTGTTTTAATTGTTTTGTTTTGTTTTTCATCTAATGCAGAAAGGATAAGTATACATATAGAGGCTTATACATGCCTAGAACATCTCCTAAATTTCTCCTATATTGTGTGTGATGAAATAAACAGCTACTCTGAAGAAAAACAGATTTTATGGTATCAATTGCTGATTCCATATCATCATGTGATGAAATCCAATAATGCTTCTATTCTTTTTCAGAGTGGTTTTAGTCTGTTTTGTATTGTTTAATTTCAACATACATGAAGGTATGGACAACTATTTTGAAGAGAACAAGGCCATTGTTAATTTTTATATTGTCTGGTTTTGAAAGCCTGTAATGCCTTCATTGCTTTGTTCTGATCAGTTTTATACTGTTTTGTTTTGTATGAATTCATTGTGTGTGAAGATATAGACAGCTATTTAGAAGAAAACAAGAGACATTATGGTAGCCACTGTTCATCTCCTGTTGTCTTTCTTTGACATCTGTGTCACTTACATTGTTTTGCTTCTGATCTGCTTTGTTCTCTTTAGTTTTACCCTTTTTTAAAATAAAAAAGACTGCATGGCTACTGTCTTTTAACAAGTATTTAAAAGTATTGACTGTTAAATTGGCCATTCTTATTTTGGTATAATGAAAATAAAGGATTCTGTGTCCAGCAAAGCAATGTAAATTTTAATTTTACTTTTTGTCTAAAATAGATGGTTAGAGTTTAGAGAATATTTGAGATAAGGGATTTTCACTGTTACATTTTAGTTCTTAGCTTATCTTTTAAAGGCTTCTAATTGTGTTTCTCAGGAAAAAGACTTTTGCAATAATTTAAAAACTGTTCCTACATAAGTTTCTAATGAAGAGTTTTATTCTACTATGAGCTTTTATTGAATATCAAATACATTGGACCCTTGACACACAAAGTTGATTCATTAATTAGGGCTGATTGTAACTCAAGTTGGTTATAGGACAAGATTATTTTTCCCATAAGAAATAATGAAAATAGCCATAATGTGTTCTGAACCTCCCAAAGCACCACTTAATTGACTTTTTTCATAGCAAAACAGACTTGCATAGTGAGTGCAATATACCAGAAATACCAACATTTTCCTAGCATATTCACCAAAATGTTATAAAATATACCTACTTTACCAGAAATAAAAATGTCATACTGTACTTGCCATTCAAATTGACATTGTTGGCTTTCAGGAAGGGAAAATGAAATGAAAGTTGGTTATTGTTTGGAAGGAGAGTCCTCTTCTATAAGAAATGAAGAATCTGGCTCTCTGATGTCCTTTCTTTCCTTGGAAGAGTCCATAACCCAGTAAGAGTCTGCTTCTGGCTTAGTAGGTCTCAACCTTTTCAGAACTAAAAACCTTTCTAAGGTGTTTACTTTTGTCTTTTCTTTAACACTGTTCCTTAGTATGATGTGAATTTGTCATTAAGGAAGTGAACGCAATGATTGACTTTTTCTGGTAAATGGGTCTTCTCTACAAATGTTTATAGCTGTCCTCTTTTTCAGGATTTCCTTTATTTCAGAAGAAAAATCTCATTGCACTTGTTGTTCCTACTCCCCCCTTCTCTTCAGAAAGCTCCTCTGCTGCCATTCTTTGTTGCTCAGCCAGAAGTTGAAGGTTTTCTGTAGAGTGTTTCTCCACTAGTTTCTCAACATTAGCACTATCTACCTGCAAGCCTATGTACTCTGCTGTAGTGACAGTGTCATCAACCAGAGTCAGTTAAAGATGCAGCCTTCTCTACATAGCCTTCAAAGTCTCTTTCCTGTATAATTTTAGGTCACACTTCTTCCAGGCAGATCTGAATGTCCTTAGAGAGACACTGTCCCAAGATTCTTCAACTAACCCCACATAGAGAAGGATTTGATAATGTTCCTTCTAGAATTCTTTAAGAGTTAAATCTGTATCTGAGGCCATCTGGAACAATTCCCTGATATATAGCTTTCTTAAAATTAGCTATAACCTACTAGGGCCATAGACTACAGTAGAGGAGTTGTACTAGGTGGGAGGAACTTGACCCAGAGCCATAGCAATTATTCAGCCAATTCTTTCTAATCTTGTGGATGAGCAGGAACATTGTCTATGTTGAGGAGAGTCTTAAGTGGTAAACTTCTAGATATTTCTTGACAGTAGGACAGAAAGCCTCCCTGCTCCACTCAACAAAAAATATTATCCAGGCTTTTGGTTTAGAACTCCACATGACCTCTAGTCTATTCTTCACTATGTTATGTTTTCTTATCACTGCAAGGTTCTCAGAGTGATAAACCAAGAGAAGTTTGATCTTGGGGTCACCATTGTCATAAGCACATAGAAATAAAATTGGCTTACTCTTCATAGGCATGTGGCCTGGCATTTTCTTCTCTTACTGGGTAATGTATGTTCTTGTGGGCATTTTCTTCTGGAAAAGGCCAGTTTCACAGCTGAAAACTTGATGAGAGCAAAAGTCATTTCTCAGTGTTATCATTTTGAAGTGATCTATGTAGTTTTCAGCAGCCCTTTTCTCAGCACTGAATACTTCATCATCACTAGTTATGCTATGAACCCCATGTCTTGCTTTAGAATTGTGAAACCACCCATATTGGAACAAAATGTTTCACCAGTATCACTCATTGATGTATTGTTCTTTATGAGCTCTGCAGTAATGGCCCTAGTTTTTTTCACAAATTATAGATCCATGGGCTGTAATCTGCCATCTGTCTTTCATTTATCCACACTGTTAGTCTTTCAAACTTGTCTAACACTGTTGATTGTAACTTACTAAATTGAATAACACTTTTAGCAACACTAGATTCTTTGTACAAATATTTTCTCTGTAACATTGTCAAAATGGTGGATTTTGACATGCTGTACGTATTAGTGAGATTGGTTACATTAATGTAACTCTCATATTTCTCCACAATTTCCTTCCTATATTCAATTATGATTGCTTTGTTTTCCTTTCCTTCTTTCCTTAGCTTCTTTTCTAGATTTTTTAAAGAAAAAAATGAAACAGAAAGAAGGTAGAAAATAATACAAAATTTCAAAATAAAAATAAAAACAAAAAACCAGTAAGAAATCACTAATTGACAATTACATATTTTCCTCCTAGTAGTTGTTTAAGTTACAAAAGTAAAGCATACAAATTAGACATTTAAAAAGTGAGACTGCAATCCGCTCTGTTCATCTATCCAACAAAAACTTAGTATTATGGTCATCAACCTATACACTCAAACATACATGAAGTTATATCCTTTAGAATACTTTCCTTTCCTCTCTCTTTTTTTTACAATAACTATAACCAATTCTCATAAACTGTTTAGAGGTTCTACACATGTATAATTCTCTACATGCATAACTAGCCTTTCTGTATTAGAGGAAAAAACAAATCAAAACAAGTCAACAATACAAATTCCTAGAGAAACACGAAATGAAAAGGACATATAAAACCACAATACTAGGTGATCTATGGTAGTCATCATGATGTCTCCCATTATTTTCAATAAAATTATCTATATCATCAGGCATAGTATAATTAAACTTAGTGGTACGTAGCACTATTAGTAAAAACCAAACATTAGAGACATTATAGGACTTCAAAGGCAGTTAATCAAACCAGAATGGATATCCTATTGAATCCTGCCATCCCCAGAGTAGTTGCCTCCACTCCCAGACTTGACACCCAAAGTATACGAGATTCGAATAAAATCAGTCAAGACAAAACAGCTATATAGCCAATCTTCTCCGCCTCATCTCTGCTATGCTATTTTTCTGTCATTGTTGTTTACTTTTCTCCTTCATTCCACTGTCTGCCCCCTTCATTGAGGCCTTTCCTGGAATCCTGGTGATTTTCTTCTTTCTCTAGAATGTCCTTCAGTATTCTTTGCAGGGTTGGATTAATGGTCACGAACTCCCCCAGTTCCTCTTTGTCATGGAAATAGCTTGTGTCTCCATTTATTTTGAGAGACAGTTTTGCAGGGTACATCATTCTGGGTTGGAGCTTATTTTCTTTCAGGGCTTGGAATATTTCGCTCCAAGCTCTTCTTGATTTGATAGTTTGCATCAAGAAGCCTGCTGTGATTTTGATGAGTTTTCCTTTACAGGAAATCTGTTTTTTTTTTTTTTTTTTCCTTCTGGCTGCTTTTAATATTCTGTTCTTGTGATGGATTTCTGGGACCCTGATTATTATATGTCTGGGTGTAGATCTGTTTGGGTTGTAGCTGGCTGGAGTTCTGTATGCCTCATTTATCTGAACATCACTTCCTATGCTTGGGAAGTTTTCCTTAATTATTTCTGTGAATGGCCTTTTTATTTCATTTTGTATTTGTCCCTGCTTCTTCATTCACATTTTTGATTCTTAAGTTATAGATTCTCTTATCATCTTCTAGCCTTTGTATCATTACTTCCTGGTTCCTTGTTATTTTTAAGAGATCCTTCCTTTCATGATGATACATTGCAAACCTATCTTCAAGTTTTAAAAGTCTGTCTTTAGTGTCTTTTAAGAAGTTTTGCCAGCTTTCAATGGAGTTTTTAATTTCCTGATATTCTTTTTGGATCTGTTTCATGTATTCTAGATTTTGTTTATATTCTTCATCAAAGGCTTCTCTCCTTTCTTTGGGTTGCTCCATTCTTTCATTTGTGTCTTCTTGAGGAGTACCCAGCATTTCTTTTATTAATCTTCTTATATCTTGCTTCACCTGAGTTCGAATTTCAGATTTAAATTCATTGATGGGATCACAGAAGTATTGCTTTATTTCTGATGAGGCTATGTCTGATATTGCATGTTTGCTGTCCTCAATCTCCTCTGTATTTATCTCTCCTGGGCTTATTTTCCCTGGGTTAGCAGTTGAAGGCTTTTTGTTGTTTCTCTTTCTTGTCATGTTTCTGGTTTCTTTCAGATAGGTGAATGGTGGAGGTGTCCAGACCTTTAATTATTGCATACAGTCCCTCTGTAGCATACTGGCTAGGGAAGTGCTGCTCTCTCCTGTTTGTTGTTGTTCTGTGAGGTGCACACAGGTGCAGCAGTGTGGGCCGGCCCCTCCCCTCTCAACTAGTGAGTGACTTCAGCACTTTAGTCTGTGCCCTATGGATGTCACAGGTTTGGAACAGCCTTGTCCCTGGCTATTGGGTCCCAATAAAGGGCATGGCCCAGCCCAAGCAGATCCCACCAATCCACTTTGGGCCAGGAGCTATTGACTGATGCCACCTCAGGTGTTGATTCAAACCTGACCTGCCCAAATCCAATATGTCACCTAACTGGTCATCTCACTCTGGGGAATCCAGTTCCCAGCACTGACTAAAGTCTGTGTAGCTCCACTCACTGTCTCCACTCCCCATGGCAGTGCCTCCTCCTGCCAAGAGTCTCAAGCTCAGCAACCCTTGCTCTTGGTAAGGGCTGCCTGACTCTAAGACGTGCCCAGCACAGTTACCAGAGCATGCCCAGCTCCAGCTCTCCATCCACGCTTCTTCTTCTTCTTCTTTTTTTTTTCTTCCTTACTTTACTTTTTTTTCTTTTTCCTCAGTTTCTCCCTGGGTTGTGAGAATTCCTCTCCTTTCATCTGGTCTTCTCCATGGTGTCAGATTCTAGCATCTGAGTTTTTTTTCTCAGAGAGGCTCTCTATCATGCTACATTTCAATTGGCCATCTTGGATCTCCTCAAAGAGTTCTTTTTTTCTAACTTTTTTGGGGCCATTTTGATAGCAGTGATCATAGTGATTATGTAAAACATTTACCAAATTCATGTCCACAAACAAGCTGAGACAGATGATTACATATGCTTTCATGTGATCTTGTGATATTGTGGGTCTTTATTTACAACTGCAAAGTCAGCCAGTATTTGGGTCATAACTCAAGACTTTGGTCATATGTAAACCTAAAATTCCCAACCCAAATTGTAGATATGTGAGTACAGTAGTAACTGGAGGGTCCAGTGTATAATAGATGATGTGAAACTAAAGCCCAGTGACAGGTGAAAGGATTTGGTTAAATTGAATTTACAGAAATAAACTAATGTTTGCATGATCTTAATTGTGGCTTATATGAATGAATGATTATCAAGGCCATATGATTATAAAATAGTTTTGCTTGGATTATTTGAAGACAAAGTCAGAGTGAGAGAACATTAAGATGCCATGTTTGCTGTTATTATGTGGATTTGAAAGTATGTTGCTCTTTTAAACTAAGTTTCAAAAAGGCAATGTGTAACAGTCAAAATTGCATTTGCAGACAGGTTAGCTGGGTTTATAGACAAGCCCCACTGCTTAGTACTTCTTATTTTCTCTTTAGGCAACTTTTTTGCCATACAATACCCCAGTTTCCTCTGCTTTAAATGAAAGATATCAATTACTCATCATAAGGTTCTTCAGAGATCAGTTTAGCAATACACTCACACACACATATGTGTGTGTATCCTATTTACTTTTCTCATATGTATATATATTTTCATATATGTATATGCATATATATATATATATATATATATATATATATATATATATATATATAAAATCCTAGCTATTTTTCTCATTGCTGAGGCAAAATACTTAACACACTAAATTAAAGGGAGAAAGGTTTATTAGTTCACAGTTTGTAGATGCATCAGTCCATAATCTGCTGGCTCCAAGGCCAGGTGGCACATGGCTGAGAGGCAACAATTCATGGCAGTGGAAGACAGCAAAAGCAATGGGGGGTGTGGGAAACAAGCTATTTTCTGTACCTTTTATTGTATCTATCCCTTTTATTGCAACCACACTGCTGGGATTAGGGCAGTGCTAATCCAGTCAGTGGACTGATCCAGTAATCCCTCATCCTCAGTCACAGCTTCCTTAATCCCAGCATTGCACTCCAGATTCAGCTACCTCCAAAAATGCCTGCCCCTGTGACTACATGAGGCATTGGAGGAACATCTAGACACAAAATATAACAATATATAATGAATTGTGACAAGCATCTCACATGCAGTAAGCTCTCATTTCTGGAGGGCAGATTTTATCAAAGTCTCTTCTTTGTTCAGAAGCAAGATAATGTACAAAATGAGTAAGAAATTTACTCCAAAACACACAGTTGGTAAGTGGCCAAGCTGGAATTTGAATTTTGGTACTGTGGCTTGAGTTGTATACAGCAACTGTAATATATATGAGAAAACCCTGGTTCTATTTTAGGGATAATGCCAAAATTAAATTGCAGTTTGCTCAAATAATCAGCACTGTATAAAATGTTCTTAAAATGTGATTTTTGCTAATAAAAACATAGATAAGCCTCAAGAGAAAAAGAACAAAAGTTTCCTACAACTGTGTAACTGAACTCCACTTTATAGATAAAAGAAGAATGTCATCATAAAGGTCACATTGAGCTGAAATTTGAACTGGTGGGTAAGAATGCAAAACTAATTTGAGTGCTTATACACTAAAATATTAACCTAATAAAACTGAATAAATTCTTTCCATTATTTTTCTTGGCTTATTGGAAAGTCAATGAAATCCAAATGACATTAGAGTCTCTTTAGGGTAAAAACAACCAAGACTGGGGATTCTTGAAGAAATTACCTGAATTTTGACAAATGTGTTTTTGACTTCTTTGTACTGGACAGAGTTATCTTCACACTACAGTGTCTATGAGTCACAGTTTCAAGTGTTTGTATCCTAAAGCTACCTGCCTTCTATAGCAGTTGAAAATGTCACAGGAAATGGGAAGTTGTTTTTCTGCTTTTTAGTATAGCCCTGTGGTTAATCCTAGATGCTGTAGTCAGGCAATGAGTTACAATCAATCTAGCTTCTTGTTGTATGAAATTGAATAAATTGCTTCTTCATGGCTCTGCATTTCATTTTCTTTATCTACAAAAGAGAAATAGTAACAAATTCAATGTAGAGGATTATTGTGAACATCAGTTGTGTTACTATGGCTAGCCTTAGCAAACATTAGCTCTTGTAAGTATTATCACGGATGGCACACAGACTGGCTTTATTAGCCTGGCTGTTGTGTCCACAAGTGAAAGACTTATATCTTATTGTATGTAGTGGAGTAAAATTTAATTTAAACATTGTAAAGCTAATTAGACCTTCCCACTAAACATCTACAAAACACTGATTTCCAAAGGAAAAGTAAATAAATAAACATATTTTAAGTGCTGAGTAAAGAAAAATAGTAAGATTGACACAAACCCCCAGAAACTCTTAAATCTAACCTTTCAAGATGTCTCTGAAAGTCAATTTAAATTTAACTTTTCCAATAACTTTTCAACCTACAAGATGTTGCATTTATCACTGATAAATTCTGACAGTACAGCTCATATGTTCTAATTTATATCCTTTCCATGTCTGAACTTTGCTGTTCTCATTTCTGATAGGAAAGTACTCTT
The DNA here is from genome assembly GCA_004027455.1 of Hydrochoerus hydrochaeris. NCBI lineage: Eukaryota > Metazoa > Chordata > Mammalia > Rodentia > Hydrochaeridae > Hydrochoerus > Hydrochoerus hydrochaeris. Next base: position 39,708 of record PVLA01009677.1, on the reverse strand, counting down.
TACCTAGCCTGACTCACTGGAGAGCTCAGGAAAAGGTGAGATGCTGTATCCAAAAGAGGTTTATTCTGTTTTAAAAGCCTCAAATGATTTCATTTTGAACAAAATATGGTTTTACTTTAAAAATGATTCTTAGGAAAAGCATGTATTCTGGCCAACTAGAATATATGTTCCCTGGTGGATATCCTTGATTTGGATAACAAATCTCTCATATTTGGTGTTTTGCAACTTGCTTTTTAGTTTGACACTGTATGATGAGATTAACTCAAAGTCACTGTATTTCTTGCTTTGTTAACTGGAGAAATTTATAAATATTGCATTTCTCATTTCAATTGCTGAGTCATCTTGAAATATTTATATTCATCTATTGCTAATGGCTATTATTAACCTGATCAAAATATTGTATTAATAATGGGATAACTAGGTAAAAACATACAGAATTGTTATAGTTTAGATCTAAAATGTCTCCCAGCTGGGGTTGGTGGTGCATGCCCATAGCACCAGCTCTCAGGAGAGTGAAGCAGGAGGATTGGCACAAGTTCAAGGCCAACCTAGGCTACATAGTGAGTCACTGTCTCAAATAAATAAAAATGTCTTCCCCATATCTCATGTATTCAGGGGGAGAACCTGGCTAGAAGAGGCAGATCACTAGATGCTTAACCTAGAAGGGTGTATTCTTTCTCTATTTTCTCTCCTCTTTTCTTTATGGCTGTCACATAGTGAGCAACTTGCCTCTACCATACCTTTCTACATTTCTCTTTCTGTCTTGGAGCCAGCCAACTATGGGCTGACTCTCCTCAAAAAGTGAGCCAAATCAAATCTTTCCTCTTTTAAATTGAAGGTGTAGGGTATTTTGTCCTAGAGATAGGAAAGTAGATGATTGCAAAGAATTGGAGAGTGGATTACTGTCATGATTATACCTGAACATGTTCTCTAGAAACCTTTGGAATCAAACTTATTTTTAAAATTTTCAATAACTATAATGCAATAAATGAGAATTTTTGCATTAAAAAGATGACTCTCAGTGTTCATGAGAGCCTCATGTTTAGAAATAAAAATTAACCAAATATTTTAAACATATAAGAACAGAAAACTAGACTAACATGTTATATTTGTTTCAAATGTCAAAATGAAAACAGATGCTTAATCACTAGATTTGTTAGTTCTTGTTAATGAGAGAATGTTACCACTCTCAAATTTAAAAAAAAGTCATTTCACCATTACTGAGAATCCTAGGATTATGAGCAGGCTAGAAAAGATATATATAATGGCCAAGGACGTTTTAAGGGCTTTTCAGCTGAAATCAGATGGGTGATCTCTTTCCTTGGATGTTTGAATTGAATTCTTTGATGCCAGACCCTAGAATGATAAGAGAAATCAGACTATGGAAGCTGCTTCTATTTTTGCATTCAAAATGCAAAAGAATACAATGTCCCAGCAATTTTTCATTTACAAATTGGCCCTGCAGAAATACTTGCACTACGCATTTATATATGAAAGTATATGCACTATTGCTTGTAATACCAACAGATAAAATTTGAAAACAGTCTAAATGTTCATTGATCTACAGTACTTTAAATAAATTGTAGTGTATACCATCTAATGAATGCTTATTCTATATATTCAAAATATTAACAAATGAGATAGCTTTTCTTGTAAGGATGAAGTAGATTTTCATTTAAGGATGTGGGTTCATTTGCATGATATATTGAGCAAAACAAGAAAATTATACTGTAGTAAGTACAAGTTGAAATAGAAATCTCTTCCTCTCCCTTTTTAATCCAAATGTAGACATGCATACATATAAGTTCAGAAAACGTTTTTGAAATTGCATTATCAAATGTTAGTAGTGGTTCCTTTTGGGGAGTAGGACTTTGAGGAAAGAAAGATTAAAGTTTTACTTTATGCATTTTTGCATTGTTTAGATTTGTCTTGTGTAATGGATTATTTAGATTTGTCTTTTGTAATAAGTACCACTTTTTAATTAGGAATAAAATCTAAACACACAACCACAAGTATGAACTGAAAAAATGTGGGTAAATGCTTTAATCTGTGTCTTTATCATCTAACTATTCCTTCCTCCTCATTATTTTAACCTCGCCTGAAGAACCAAACTTAGGTTTTGAGATCTTTGCATAGGTTCAAGGTCTAAACATTGAATCAGGAGGATCTCTTAAATGTGGCTGGCATGGGGAGAACATAGCCATTTCTTTTTTTTTTTTTTTATCGGTACTGGGGATCAAACTCATGACTGCATGCTTGCAAGGCAGGCGCTTATGCCGCTGAGCTAAATCCCCAGCCCTGATATAGCCATTTCCTGCATTCTAGGGTAGATTTTATTAGTCACAGTTTGCATAATTGTCTTTATGAGTTCATATCTAACACCATATTTATTAAAGGTTATCACTGGTAAGAATCTACACAAATGTAGTTCTGCTTGAAGATTTGAATTATTATATGTGTATCTCCTTAAATTTGAAAGTTTTCTGCTCAGCTGGATATTATACTTTTAAAGTAAATCAGCAATGTTCGTGTATTTTTTTCTGAAAATTTCTTTCTAACAACATGATCCCTTGATTCAGATTATCAACTGTATTGATCCAGAAATACTGTTAAATTGGTTGCATATCCATTGAAACTGGGACAACTTTTCTACTTATTAAGCAATTGCTAATGTTGGACAGCAAAGTGACAACCAATGTACTTGTTTAAAATTTGCACTACCAAATATATTCACCAATTTCTTTCACACCTTTCCATTTTAATGTGTGTTTTAAAATTTTCTCATGATGAATGAGTGCTTTTTTTGGTATGGAATCAATAGATTTTTCTGGCATATAACTTAATAAGAGTATGGATCCTGATAATTGTAATAAATACATTTTTAAAAATCTTTTTGAGGTAGTGTTTCTCTACACAATTTAGACTGGCCTTGCACTTAGTTTGTAGCCCATGCTGACCACAGAGTCACAACTATCCTCCTGACTCAGCCTCCTGAGTGCTAAAATTACAGGCATATGCCACCATGCCCAATTAATAAATTTTAGATTGTTATTCCCCAAATACTAGGATAGTTAGAAGTTTTTTTAAAGCAGCAATAAAGCGTACTAAAATTTTTAAGGAATTCCTTCAAATATCTAATAATCTTATAAATGTAATAGTGGGATTATGTTTGGATCACTTGATTTTTTCTCTTAATGGAAGTTTTTGCTGTTGTTTTGTATTGTATCTTAGAAAAATCCATTTTTACATTTACTGTAAGTCCCTATGTGCAAGAAGACAAGTAGAAAATAAAACTGGCTTGATGATGGAGACCATTATGAAGTGGCTTTGAGCAGGATTTAAAATTAACTAATTGGCTCTTTATGTTTATTTGTGTCTGTCCTAGGCCTAGGCCCCTTATCTCAAGATGGGCAGCGGATTCATAGTAAGTGAACCTCTATGAATCACTGGTCTAGGCTGAGACCTATACTGGCCTGTGATGCCAGAGATGCCTCAAAGGGCAAAGGTAAGGCCACAGCTGAGGACAACTGGCTCCAACCCCAATTAAGTAGATACAAACTGCAGTTGTAGGCATCTCACTCTTGCTGTTCATTCACACTATGAATGTCATCATGGAGATAAGACAGTTCTCCTAAATTGACATAATTTACTACTTGGAGAAGTCTTAAAGTGACTCCCAAGGTCCTGCTCAGTACCCACACTTTCCTCAGTTTTCACTGTCTTTGTTTGAAAACCTAATAAATTTGGGCCACCCAGAGAAGCTCTTTGTCTCAGCTCCTGGAGTCTTGAGCTGTGCTAGAAGATTTTGATCTTCCTGGAGCCCTAAAATGATACTACTAGTCTCATTTATTTAAGTATTCACTATACACTCCTTAGGGAGACTGGGGATCTTATCCAGGTCCCTGATAGCTTGACATGTTCATACTTAGCAGACACCTAACTTCTTTCCTTGTGAAGTGACCCATCCTCACATATAATCCTCAAACTATTTTCCATTTCCAAACTATGATCTTGCTCAGATCACTTAACATCTCTCTGATGACTGTATCCACATCTGCCACACGACCTATTAAAAGAGGAAAGTTCTATGGAGTCCTCAAGCTTCAGAATTGAACATGTACTCATCTGTGTGATAACTCCACTTGGATTACATGGATTACACTAACTTCTCAAGCACAGCAGGACAAAATAGAACTCTTAATTTTTCTGATTTGATTTCTTCTTTTTATAGCCATTATACCTCTCAGTTAAAAGTTTTGCTGTATATCCAGGGTTTTTTTTGTTAAAATATTCTAAGAGTTCTATCTAAATCCATTTTTTAGTCATATCAGCTTTATTCATGAAGTGAGTCTGATCATTTCTCTGTCTCTACTCCTCCTAATATTCAGTGTTATTGCTATTCTATTAACTTTATCTTTACCCTATTGTTAAGGGATATATTCCTACCCTAGGTTCATAAAAATGGCCAAATATGACAGGCAATACTTTTCAGATGATATTGATAGTCATTTATTAGTCATATATACCTTTAGTCCAAGGGACAGCCTATAACCAGGAAGGACCACATGCTACATGGGAGATGTACCTGAAAAAAAGAATAAACAGAAAAGACTAAAAGAGGCAGATTTTATAGTAGGAAAATGATGGGATATACTCAGCTTCTGGTAGAAGGATGTGATCTGTTTGTTTGAGCAATTATGTGGATTAAGAGGTTCTGCAGAGACAATTTGAAACTGTATGGATTTTACCAGCTATCAAGGGATCACATAACATTAATTTTAGATCAAACACAACAGTTATCCTAGTCCAAAGCACCATAATCTCTTTCTTGAATTACTGCAGCCTTCTACATAAAATTGCTGTGTAATAATCTTTTACAACTTTCCAGCTTAATGTCCCTCTTTGATTTCCCTTGACATTTAAAATAAAATGAATGTTTTCTACCATGGTCCTCAAATTTGGAATGGTCTGGAAACTACATTTTTCAGCTTGAAACAGTAAACTACCAAACTTCATTCCATTACTCACCTTGAACACAAGCATCCTTTAAAAACACCAACCTCATTCTAATCTGAGGGCTTTTGTTCCTACCCTTCCTCTTCTTCTTGTCTGAATGTCTCCTCTTTATCATAAGGGTCTTGTTCAAGTACTACTGCCTCAGAGAACATATTTTGTCATTCTGCTGTCTATTCACTTTGAAGCTATTCTCTAGTGTGATACCTCTTTCCCTTTTCTTTGTAATAGTATCATCACTAAAATTGCATCAATCATAAATACCTGGCACACAGTAAGTTCTCAATAGATATTTTTGAACAAAAGAATAAAACTTATGTGTCTTTAAATTTCTTTGCCACTCAGCTAACTATGGCCTATTTGCCTTGAAGTAACTCTCTAATATGCTACCTTGCTTTATTTTCTTTGTCATAACATCACCACTGAAATTATATCCAATATTTATTTTTTGTAAATTCCACAAATTCGTGGACTCTGAATTATTCACCACTGTATCTCATGCCTACACAAACACCTGGAACATAGTAGATGCTCAGTAGATATTTTAAACAAAAGAATAGATCTTGTGTATCTATAAATTTCTGCTTTAAAAATCCAGTCAGATACTTACTATCAGTCTGAAATAATCTTGAGGACTTAAAGGTTCTGGAAAAGCCAACCTGAAAAAAACAATCTTTTCTCTTATTCTCCAAATACCCTACACTCTACAGCTAACTCCCTCATCAGTGGCTTTTAGCAGGCTAAAAAAGTATTGACTTAGCTGAATATCACTTTTAGTGTTTTCAAAATGAGAACAATCTGGTCCCAACATCAATTTTTTTTTCATTTTATAAGGATGTTGACTCTCCACACTTGATTGCTAATCCCAATTGTGAGGTGAGAAAGATCATGAAGTGAGAGAGAAGAAAGAAAAAAAGATACTATGCCACAGAATTTGGGGGAGGAAAAATGATTTCCTAAGAAGTTGAGAGCTCGTCAAAAGGTTTTAGGTACACTGCTGGCTGGCTGACAAATTAGCTTTCCAGTGTTACTTTCTTTATGAATATACATGTCCTCATAAATTAGAAAATAATTATCTTTAATTTTACAATTATCTTTTATTAAATGCTAAAGAATAAGATAAGAAATTGTTGAAATTCAATTACATATACATAAAAATTATATCTACATATTTGTACATATATTTAAGAGACTTGATCTTTATTTTATTTTTACCATCTTTCACCTCTGAAGCAATTTTATCTTTTACTAATTTGATTTCATTGGAAGGTTCAGCCCACAGACATTCGCATAAGTATTAAGAAATTTCTGTTTTTTGCTGGGGATCAAACTCACGATCTCGTGCTTTCACAATATTTATTGAAGATTATGGATCTTATTTACTCTTTCAGTTTCTTATGCTAGGGAGACAATATAGTTTTTACACATGTCAGTCTCATTTGTTTCACTTATGAGTATGGTTTCAAATTATATCCATTTACTTATAAAAGCCTTGATGTGATACTTTTTTAGAGTTGAGTTGTTCTCCATTGTATAAAAATACCACATCTTTTTTTTAATCCATTCTTTGGTTAATGGCCATTTGGGTTGTTTCCAAGATTTGGTTATTACAAATTGTGCTGCTGTAAACACGGGTGCACATATGTCACTGTGGTATGATGTTTTTAGTTCTTCTGGGAATATACCCAGAAGTGGAATAGCTGGGTCTAATCCTAGCTTTCTGAGGAAACTCCACACTGATTTCCACAGTGATTACACCAGGCTACATTCCCAACAAAAGTGGAGAAGAGTTCCTTTTTTCCCACAGCCCCACCAGCATTTGTTACTGGTTGATTTCTTGATCTTGACCATTCTTTCTGAGTGAGATGGAATTTCAATGTTGTTTTGTTTTGCATTTCTCAAATGACCAATGATGCTGAACATTTTTCATATATTTATTTGCCATTTGTATTTCTTCATCTGAGAAGTGTGTATTCATTTCAGATGCCAATTTTTGGATTGGGTTTTTGAATTTTGGAGACCTAATTTTTAAAAATTCACTATATATTCTAGATAAAAGTCCTTTGAGGGACAGTTGACTAAAATCTTTTCCCAATTTGTGGGTTTTCTTTTCATTCTCTTGGAGATTTCTTTTGATATGCATAAAATTTTAATAACACAAGATCCCAGTTATTGATTCTGGCAAGTACTTCCCATGCAGTTTGATTATTGTTCATGAATTCTCTGCCTACTCCTGTATCTTCAAGATTTCTACCTATTTTTTCTTCCAGAAGTGTTTCTATTTTAATATTAGATATTTGATCCATTTTAACTTTAGTTTAGTGCATGATGATAGACATGGGTCTAGTTTTAGTTTTTGGCATATGGAAAGCCAGTTTTTCCATCACCACTTATTAAAGAAGCTACCTTCCTTGCAGTGAATATGTTTGGCCCCTTTGTCAAAGATGAGGTGACTGAGTGTGTTTGCAGTTATGACTGTATCTTCTAATCTATTCTATTGACCTTCACGTCTGTTTTTAATCTAGTACTATGCTGCTTTTATAACAGTAGCTTTGTAGTATAATTTCAAGTCAGAGATTGTGATGCTTCCTGCCTTGCCTTTGTTGTCCTGGATTACCTTTATTATTCTAGGTCTCTTCTGGTTCCAGATGAATTTTAGGGATGATTTCTGTGGATCTGTGAGGTATGCTAATGGTATATTTTTTGGGGGGGTCCTGGGGATTGAACTCATGACCTCACATTTGCCAGGCAGGGACTTATTCTGCTGAGCTAAACCTCTGGCCCAGTATTTTGATTGGAATTGCATTAAATCTGTATAACAATTTTTGGAGAATGAACATTTTTACGATGCTTGTTATTCCTACCATGAACACAGAATGTCTTTGCATTTTCTGAAATCCTTTTTTATTTTTTTTCAGAGTCATGTAATTTTCAATATGTAGATCTTTTACTTACTTTGTTAGACTGATATCTAAGTGTTTCATTTTTTGGATACAATAGTGAAGGCTGTGGTCTCCCTTATTTCTCAGTGAGATTTTTTGTTTTTGTACAAGAATGCTATTGATTTTTGAGTATTGACTTTGTATCCAGCTGCATTACTAAAGTTGACTATTACATCTAGAAGTCTTTCAGTGGGGTTTTGGGGGTCTTCTATGTAAAGTATCATATGATCTTCAAATAATCTTAATTTACTTTCTTCCTTTCCTATGTTTATTCCTTTTATTTGTCTCTCTTGTCTGACTGCTCTGGCTAATGTTTCTAGCACTACATTGAATAAGAGTAGTAAAAGTGAATAACCTTGTCTTGTTCTTGACTTTAGAATGAAAGCTTTCAGTTTTTGACCACTTAGTATGATGAAGACTGTTGATTTGGCATAGATGGATTTTATCAGACTGAGGTAAACACCACCTATTCTAATTTTCCATAGTTTTTTTTTATCATGAATGAGTGTTGGAGTTCATCAATAGCTTTTTCTGCATCTACTGAGATGATCATGTGATTCTTATTTTTGGCTCTATTGATATGGTGTATTATGTTTATTGATTTGTGTATGCTGAACAAATCTTGCATTCCTGGGATGAATCCCATTTTGCATGGTGTATAATCTTGATGATTTGCTGCATTCTGTTTGCCAGTATTTTACTGAGGATTTATTTATTGAGGATTTATTGTATGTTTATAGAGATTGGCATGTAGCTCTCTTTTTTGGTTGGGTATTTTTCTGGTTTGGGTATTAGAGTAATACTTGCTTCCAGGAATGAGGGAGAATTGCTTCCCTTTCAATTTCAATATTGCCAATTTTAAATAGAGAACAAAAATTGATCTAAAGTAGCAAAATAATTTGGGTGCTTTGGGATCTATTCTATTGTTCCTAAAGAAAAACAAATTGGTTAAATAACTGGTATGTTTAGAATCCAATCAGAAGGAAAGTATATTTCTACTGTTGCCAACTCTATTTGTACTTATTTAGCACTAAAACCAAACACCAAGCAAAATATGTAACTAATCTAATTCATGACATTTTATTTTTCTTTGCTGCCATAAGAAATCACCATACATTTAACAGCTGAAAACAATACAGAATTGTAATCTCTCAGTTGTGGCAGAAGTCTAGGTGGGTTTGACTAGTTCCTCTGTTCCAGGAGTCACAAGGCAGTGAAATCAATCTGTTGGCCAACCAGGTATCTTATCTGGAGATTTCAAGGGAGGATTTATTTTCAAGATCATTCAGCCATTTGACAGAATTTACTTCCTGGATGCTGTAGAATGAAGGTCTCTCTTTGCAGGCTGTCAACTGGGAGCTTCTTTTAGCATCATAAGTCAGCAGACATTCTTCTCCTTCTTCACCCTTTTCAGACTACATTTCTCTAAAGTCTCTGCTTCTCGTTATTTCTGCCACCAACAAGAGAAAGTTTTCTGCTTCTAATGGCTCATTAGAATCGGCCCTTACAAAAAAATTCAAAACACTCTTCTTAGTAGATCTGTACCCTTCATTACATTTGCAGATAGGGTAAGAAATTTTAGGGAACATTACATATTATGCTAACTTATAAACTTCCATATGATGAAGTCATCTTAGCTAAAGGAGCCCTGTTTCCAAATAAGGTAACATTGTGAAGACTGAGGGACTTTAACATTTGAGTTAGTGCAGGGGAATGATGTACCATTCAACTCATAAAACATGAAAGTAAAACCAAACAAAATAAGCAATATGCCTGTATTCAATCTGAGCCCAGAACTAAAATCCTTGACCGGAAATATGTGAAGTGAGTCCTGACACTTAAGTAAGGGAAATTTCTAGAACTAGTAAGGTAGAAATGGGGTCTAGAAACAGTACTCCTGAGCTCAGTAGACCTGGAAACAGCTAGGCTTTGCAAAGAATTTGTACAGGAAAGGGAAGCTCTCAGACAAGCAAGAGAAGAAGACCAGAAGTCTTTCTGGAAGTTCACTGCAGGTCCTTGTTCAAGGTCAGAGATTTATGAACACAGACTAAAATAGCATAAAGTCTAATGGAGTGGGCCTTTGCAGAGCTGAAAACTGGAAGAAGCTCACAGAAAGAGTCTGGTCCTGGGGATATTAGTGTGCTGGCTTAGCTAGTTGAGAGTAGATTTTGACATTCGACTGGGATACATTTGGTGTTCAGGGAAACAAGAAAGTTCATATCTCAGGAATAAGGATCATCTACTAAAACAAAGATATAAGTGACATACACTTGCACTAACACAAATATATCAATTAATTAAGCCAGTTCTAAACAAAATGATTGGGCAGTGACTTAACTTCTTGACAGGAAAAGACCCAACACCAATTAAAGCTGGATAACCAATCCAAACTCTATAATATTATCTACAATATTCAACTAATTATGAAAAATACAAGTAGTTAGAGTACATAGCAAAATGTAATCCATAATCAAAAGAAAAAGAGTCAATAAGCTTTGAATTTTACTTTTTACAACACAAATATTAATTAAAAATCTAATAAGATCAGAGTGCACACACAAACATTGTAAAAAAGTTACAAAAAAAGGTGATAAAATCTTTATGAAGTAGATAAGAATTTCTTAGAGAAGACCCAAGAAGGGCTACAAAAAATAAAACTGTTAAATTACTTATTATATGAATAAATATATTTATATATATAAAACATACACACAAGATAGATGACTAAACTACTAATATGTTAGTTCATCAAAAAGAACAGTTTGTGCTTTCATTGTTTGGTTGATCATTTTTCATGCTTATATCTTATAATCTGAACAACTACTTTGAAGATAACAATAGGCAACATATTCAGTGTAATCTCCTATTATTTTTTTGAAATTCTGTATCATAGTTTTTATTCTTTTTAAAAAAAAAGTATAAAGTCTAATGGAGTGGGTCTTTGCAGAATTGAAAACTGAAAGAATCTCACAGAAAGAGTCTGGTCCTGGGGATATTAGTGTGCTGGCTTGGCTAGTTGACAGCAGACTTTGACATTCTACTGGGATACATTTGGCATTCTGGGAAACAAGAAAGTTCATATCTCAAGAATAAGGATCATCCCCTAAGACAAAGATATAAGTGACATACACTTACAGTAACACAAATACATGAATTAATTAAGTCAGTTCTGAACAAAATGATTGGCCAGTTACTTCTTCAAATTTAAAAACTTTGGTACATCAAAAGATACTACTTAATAAATGAAACCTACAAGTTAGAAATGCATATTTTCATTTCATTTATCTATTATGTACTTTTATGACTAGAGTATAGGAACAACTTCCATAATCAATGAAAATCAGATAAATATTACAAATACTTTAAAAATAGGACAAAGATATTTTTCATAAAATTTTATACAATGGTCAACAAGCATTTGAAAAGACAAATTAAAAATACTATGACTGATTCACTTATATTATGAAAAGAATGGAGAAAACAAAGATTGGTAAGGATATGAAATAAATGTAAACCTTATAAATAGGAATATAAAATGGTCATTTGGGCTGCTTCCAAGATTTAGCTATTACTAACTATGCTGCTACAAACATGGGTGTGCACATATTGCTGTGGTATGTTGCTTTTAATTCTTTCAGGGATGCACCCAGAGGGAGAATAGCTGGGACTTGCAGTTTTAGGTTTTTGAGGAACCTCCACAGTAATTTCCACAATGGTTGCACCAGTCTACGCTCCCACCAACAGTGGAGAAGTGTTCCTTTTTCCTCACAGCCCCATCAGCATTTATTATTGGATGATTTCTTAATAATAATTCTTTCTGAAGGCAATTGAATCAACTCTCTCTTATATATGTTCTCCTGGTTTGCTTCTCTAGAGAAACCTAATACAGATGCTGTATGCTTCCCATCTTTCTGAGGTCACTGTTCACTTCTGTGCTCCATGATATCTCTGCCACATCTCCACTGAACTCCAACACTCTGCTTCATACACTGCAGTGAAATAGGAAATTTTGTTGTTGTTGTTTTGATTACTTTTGTAGAGAGAAGCATGCCAGACTCCTTTAGTCAGATATCTTGCTAACAGCAATCTCCTTGAATTCACTATTTTTAATATAGAAATTTATATAATCATTATTCTTATAGCAAGTAAAATAAAATTTTAAACTTTTACTTCCATACGGGCATTATTGCTTGTATTTGATTATAATTGTGTTTTTATTCATTGAAATGAGATGTCCTGGGTGAAAGGATAGATTAGAAATGTTGATAAAGCAGTAGCCAACACATACATTGGTGCTCTACAAAGTTCAATGTTATCCTTCTAGGTGAAAATAATATAACAAAAGTCTGAAGTGCTTGTGTTAGGTCATCATATTAGAATGGAAATATGTAAAGAACTTGAAACAGACACAACAAAAAAAAATAAAAACAAAGTCAGAAAGTCTACAAATTTCCAAAACTATAACAGGCATTTATTTCTTACCCCTCAAGAGCTAGGAATCATCAAACTTAAAAGTGTGAAGAAATCACCACACTCAATTCAACTGGCAGAATCATTGCAGCTTAAATTCTCTAGCTGTCTTAGGACTCTCGTAGAAGTTGAATCTTGCTTTTTGGTGCCCTCCATGAACTAATTATCTTGAGGTCCAGAATGACCAGGTGACTAAAACTACCTGACAATTGCTTGTTCCAAAAACATCATGATTTTTCTCTATTAAAAAAAGCAACAAACTTCTAGAATTACAACTGTAGGAACTTTTTGGTCCCAGGTCAAGCGTTACAAGATCAGGTAATGAAAGGATTGTGTTTTATGTGTTTCCTATCCTGTCTGGTTGAATTTTATAAACACACTTCTGATTTTAGAAGTGTTAATTCTCACAGATGCTTGTTTAATTGGTCTTGTAGAGATTAAGGACTTTGTAATATCCTGAGAGCTCTGAGAATACTAGAGTTTCAGAAGAACTTGGATCTGAACTGGGGTCTTTCTAAAACAGGTTTTCCATTAGATCTCAAGTAAGTTTATTATGATTTAAATGTATTTATTATTTTGTACTCTTCTCCTCAATGAAAACATTTCATGGATCTCTTTCAGGGAAAATGCACATAGTAAAAAATTAATGCTGCTTCAAATCTCGTAACATGAAAAACTGTAGATGTCTCAATCCCATAAGGCCATAAAAATTATGTTGGCCTTCCTAATAATTCCTCTAAGAAATTGTCATATAGCAAATAAAATTATCCTCCTTTGGGCTACTAGATATATACAAATTTAGAAACTATGATGAATTTGAGGCCTTCATTTATAGCTACAATTAATCAAGAAAATATATTTTTAGGCTTTGTAAGAGCATATGTATTAAAAATACTTGTTATATATTTTGTCTGATTTACCTAGGGAGCACAGAGAACTCCTGAAATATTAAATAAAGAGAACATATGGCCATTCTCTCAAAATTGTTATACACATTCAAAGCAATCCCAATGAAAATACCACTAGCATACCTCATAGATCTAGAGAAATCACTCCTAAAATTCATCTGGAACCAGAAGACACCTTGAAGAGCAAAGAGGCAATTTGAAGCAGCAAAGCCAAGGCAGGTGGCATCACAATCCCTGACTTGAAGTTATACTACAAAGCTACTTTAATAAAATCAACATGGCATTGGAATAAAAACAGACCTGAAGATCAATGGAATAGATTAGAAGATACATCTACAAAAACACTCAACCACCTTATCTTTGATAAAGGGGCCAATCATGTTCACTGGAAGAACAACAGTCTCTTTAATAAATGGTGCTGGAAAAATTGGCTATACATATGCTGAACACTAAAATTAGATCCATGCCTATCATCATGTAATAAACTAAAATCCAAATGGATCAAAGATCTAAATATTAAAACAGAAACACTAAATCTGTTGCAAGACAAAGTAGGTAAAAATCTTGAAGACATAGGGGTAGGTAGAGAATTCATGAACAAGAACCAAACTGCATGGGAAATATTTCCCAGAATCAATAACTGGGATCATATCTTATTAAAGAGTTTCTGCACATTGAAAGAAATCACCAGCAGAATGAAAAGAAAACCTACAAACTGGGAAAAAATCTTAGTGAACTGTCCCTCAGACAAAGGACTTCTGTCTAGAATTTATAAAGAATTTAAAAAATCAGACCCCCAAATTTCAAAGACCCAATCCAAAAATGGGCATCTGTGATGAACACACAGTTCTCAGATGACAAAATACAAATGGTAAATAAATACATGAAAAATGTTCATCGTCATTGGTCATTAGAGAAATGCAAATTAAAACCTCACTTAGATACCATCTCACTCCAGAAAGAACGGCCAGGATCAACAAAACTACCAACAATAAATGCTGGTGAGGCTGTGGGGAAAAAGGAACTCTTCTGTACTGTTGGTGGGAGTGTAGACTTGTGCAACCACTGTGAAGGTCAATCTGGAGATTCCTCAAAAAGCTGGGGATAGAAGATTGCAAGATGGCTGACTGAGTGGCGGCACGATAAGAGAGCTTCTCTGAGGAAAAAAAAAAAAAAAAAAAAAAAAAAAAAAAAAAAAAAAAAAAAAAAAAAAAAAAAAAAAAAAAAAAAAAAAAAAAAAAAAAAAAAAAAAAAAAAAAAAAAAAAAAAAAAAAAAAAAACCTCAGATGCTGGAATCTGGCAACATGGAGAAAGCCAGACAAAAGGAGAGGAATTCTCATGACCCAGGAAGAAACTGAGCAAAAAGGAAAGAAAAGAAGAAATAGAAAGAAAGAAAGAAAGAAAGAAAGAAAGAAAGAAAAGAAGAAAGAAAGAAAGGAAGAAAGAAAGAAAGAAAGAAAGAAAGAAAGAAAGAAAGATGAAAGAAAGAAAGGAAGAAAGAAAGAAAAAGAAGCATGGACAGAGGGCTGGAGCTGGCAATCCCTGATCACTGTACTGGCATGTCTTAAAGTCAGGTGACTCACAATTGAGCTGAGATCAAGGCCCTGCTGAGAGCGGTGGTTGGTTAGCTCCAGACCCTCGGCTGGAGGAGGCATTGCTACAGGGAGTGGAAACAGCCAGTCTAGCTGCAGGAACTTTGGTGAGTGATGGGAACTGGAATCCCCAAACCAGGAGAACTGGCTGGGCAACATTTTGGAGTTGGGCAGGGCTTTCTTGAATCAAAACCCGAGGCAGCATCTGTTGATGACTCTTAGTCCAAAGCAGATTGGTGGGATCTGCTCGGGCAGGGCCATGCCTCTGGTTGAAACCCAATAGCCAGGGATGAGGTTTTTCTGGGCCAGTGGTATCCCCAGGGAAGCCACAAACTTGTTGAAGCATAAACTGTGTGACTGGCATAGGGGGAGGAGCCAGCTCTCAGCATGCAACTCGCAGATTCGCAGTGGCCTCGGGGCGGTACTTCCCTAGCAAGTGCATTGCAGAAAAACTGTAAGCAATAGGAAAGGCCCAGAGACGTCCACCAGCCATCTGTCTGAAGGGAGCCGGAAACATGATAAGACAGAGAAAGAGCAAAAGGTCCTCAACTGCGGAACCAGGGACAGTGAGTCCAACAGAGGTAAATGCAGAGGAGGTTGAGAGTAGCAAACCTGTAATGTCAGAGACAGCCTCATCAGAAATAAAGAAATACATCCGTGACCTCATTGTCGAATTTAAATCTGAAATTCTAACTCAGGTGAAGCAAGATATAAGAAGATTAATAAAAGAAGTCCTGGGTAATCCTCAAGTAGACACAAAATGAAAGAATAGAGGAACCCAGAGAAAGGAGAGAAGCCCTTGATGAAGAATATAAACAAAATCTAGAATATATGAAACACATCCAAAGAGAATATCAGGAAATTAAAAACTCCATTGAAAGCTGGCAAAACCTTTTAACAGAAACTAAAGACAAACTTTCAAAACTTGAAGATAGATTTGCAAAGTATGATCATGAAAGGAAGGATCTCTTAAAAATAACAAGGAACCAGGAAGCAACAATACAAAGACTAGAAGATGACAAGAGGATTTATAACCTAAGAATAAAATATGTGAATGAAGATGCAGCCATAAATACAAATGAAATAAAAAGTCTATTCACAGAAATAATTAAGGAAAACTTCCCAAACATAGGTAATGGAAGTGAAGTTCAGATAAATGAGGCATATAGAACTCCAGCCAGCTACAACCAAAACAGATCTACACCCAGACATATAATAATCAGGATCCCAGAAATCCATCACAAGAACAGAATATTAAAAGTGGCCAGAGAAAAGAAACAGATTACTATCTATAAAGGAAAACTCATCAAAATCACAGCAGATTTCTCAATGCAAACCATCAAATCAAGAAGAGCTTGGAGTGAAATATTCCAAGCCCTGAAAGAAAATAACCTCCAACCCAGAATGATGTACCCTGCAAAACTGTCTCTCAAAATTAATAGAGAGACAAGATATTTCCACAACAAAGAGGAACTGGGGGAGTTTGTGACCACCAATCCAACCCTGCAAAGAATACTGAAGGACATTCTAGAGAGAGAGAAGAAAACCACCAGGGTTCCAGGAATAATGGCAGAAAGGCCTCAAAGAAAGGGATAACCAAAGGAATGAAGGAGAAAAGTAAACAAATAACAATGGAAAAATAGCATGGCAGAGATAAAACAGAGAAGATTGGTTATATCACTGTTTTATCTTGACTGATTTTATTTGAATCTGGTATGCTTGAGAGTGTCGAGTCTGAGAGTAGGGGCAACTACTCTGAAGATGACAGCATTCAATAGAATACCCATTCTGGTTTGATTGTTAACTGCCTTTGAAGTCCTATAATGTCTCCAATGTTTAGATTTTATTAATAGTCTAAAGCAATGCTAAGTTTATGTTATATTTGACGATACAGACAATTTTATTGAAAATAACAAGAGACATCATAGTGACTACCATAGATCACCTAGTGTTGTGTTTTTGTATGTTCTTTTCACTTCGTGTTTCTCTAGGAATTTGTATTGCTGACTTGTTTTGATTTGTTTCTCCCTCTAATACAGAAAGACTAGGTATATGTGTAGAGACTTATACATGTGTAGAACTTCTAAGTAGTTTACGAGAATAGATTATAGTTATTGTAAAGAAAAAAAAGGAAAAGAGTATTCTAAAGGATATAACTGCATGTATGTTTGAGTGTGTGGAATTAATAACCATGTTGCTAAAGTTTTAGTTGGATGGATGAGCAAAACTGACTGCAGTCTCACTGTTTGAATGTCCACTTTGTGGACTTTACTTTTGTAACTTGAACAACTGCATCTAACAGGAATTTATGTAATTATCAACTAGTGATTTTTTACTGGTTACTATTTTTGGGTTTTTTTTCTGTTTTTTTGTTTTGTTTTTGAGATTTTGTATTTTTCTACCCTCTTTCTGTCTCAAAATTTTTTCTTTAAATAAAAAAATTTTTTAAAAGAAGCAATAGGAGGAAAAGAAAGTGCTCTAAAAGAGATAACTGTATGTATACTTAAATGTGTAGGATTGATAACCATATTACTAAGTTTTTGTTGGATCAGTGAACAGAACTGTTTTCAGCCTCATTGTTTGAATGTCCACTTTGTATGCTTTAATTTTGTAACTTGAACAACTATATCCAAGAAAACAATAGGTAATGTATCATCAAATAGTGATTTCTTACTGTTTATTTTTTTTTGAAATTCTGTATTGTTTCTACCCTTTTTTCTGTTTTGCTTCCCCCCTCTTTAAATAAAATTAAAAAAAAAAGCTGGGGATGGAGTTCCCATTTGACCCACCTGTTCCACTCTTAGGCATATTCCCAGAAGATCTGAAAACATCTTACCACAGTGATATATGTGCACCCATATTTATAGCAGCACAATTTGTAATAGCCAGATCTTGGAAACAACCTAAGTGCCCACCAACCGTGGAATGGATAAAAAAAATTGTGGTACATTTATATAATGGAGCACTACTCAGCTATAAAGAATGATCACATTGAGATATTTATAAATAAATGGATGCATCTTGAATCTATACTCATAAGTGAAATAAATCAAACTCACATGTATAAATACTGTATAGTCTCCCTAGTGTAACAGATGGTAAGAGTACAGAAGATTTTATGGAAATCATGGTTCACCATTATACTGCTTTGATGTCTTATGTCTTCATTCATTGGTTTGAATGATTTTATTCTGTTTTGGTTGATCTTAATATATGTGATCATATGAATAGTTACTTTGAAAACAAGACAGTATGGTAGCCAGTGTTGATTTAATATCATCTTGCTCTGAAGTTCTACCATGCTTTTGTTTTTCTATTACCATTTGTTCTATCACATTGTGTCTTATTGGATTTTAATATGTATGATAGTAAAAACAAAATTTTTATGAAAAATGAGATAATATAGCAGCCATTGTTCATGTTTGGTTATATGGTTCAGAATGTCTTGGAATACTTCCATTTTCTTGAGTTGTTTATTCTACTTTGTTATGTTTGACATTATTGTGTGTAAAGCTAAGCTCAACTATTTCAAAGAATGGGACATTGTGATAGCTACTGTTAATTCCAATTGTCTTGTGGTGAAGTGCTGTGTTGCTTACCTTGTTCTGTTCTGATATGCTTAGATCTGTCCTCTTTTGTTTCATTCTCTTTAAAATAAAAAAAGAAAAAAAAAGAGAATCAAAACTAAAAAAAGAAAATATGCAAGTGAAACTAAGTGGATAAGATGTCATCAGTAAATATCCTAAGGGTTCCAAATTTAGTTCATTGTCAATTGCCAAGTGTGTCTAGAGAAATTATAATTTTTTAATATTAATTTAAAAACTAAAATATATGTGTGAGTACTAAAGTAATCATTAACAAAAATAGAAGTGTATGATTGGTATACTCATTAGATTTATTATTTGGGGAATTAATTCCTATGCCAGTGATATAACTCATTTAAATTCACATCATTTTTAAATAAAAAGATGAAAAAGGAGTAGTCTTTCTGTAAATAATTCTCAGTGCAGTAAATATCTGAGTCCCGGTCTTCTGATGTAAGGGTAACTAAAATTTAGTAACAAAAAATAGAAGCAAAAGCAATGTCTGAAAAGAAATTTTGCAGATATTTTAGGGAAAAAATTTTGAAAAGTCACTGTTAGTGGATAATAAATAATTTTTGGGGAAAAGTCAGGAAGTCAAAGATTACCATATTTTTTTTGAAATAGTGTAGCAAATGCATGGTCAATCTCTCTAATAATCACTAAGTACAGTTAAATCAGAGCTTTGGTCCCTGTGGTGAGACTTTAATTGGGAGATCAAAGATAGATTTTCAGTGCTCCTACCCTCTAATTCTGACTCCCTACACACATTTCCATGGTACCACTTCTGCAGAATTAGAGCTTCTGGAAGGTTCACTCCTCAGAAGAAGACTAAAATAGTAAAATATTTTCATTTTTTTCGTAGCAATTACTATGGTTTGGATAGAATTTGATTGTGGCTCCTGCAGTGTTCATGAACTGGAAGCTTGGTCCTCATTGGGGTGATGTTACACAGAGGTGGACTCTAAGAGGAGTAGCCTAGTGGGAAATAAGCAGGTTATTACAAGTGCTGCCATCAGAAGGGATTGATATAACTGTTATGAGATCCCAGTCGTTTCCCAAAAATAAGTTTGTACAAAGAGTGAGACTGGGTCCTTCTGAAAGTGGCCAGTTCCTTTTCTGACTCCCTGTCATGCTGTGATGCAATGAGTGGGCCCTTGCCACAATGCACGTACATAGTGTTCAGACACCACAGCCACCAAAGTCATAAGCCAAATAAACTGCTTTGCTTTTTAAAGTATTCAGCCTCTGATATTTTCTTAAATCAACATGAAACAGACTAAAATAGTATTTCCCATAGGAAAATTACCAAATTGAAGTTATGGAGCATTTATCTCTATCAGAGAGACTGAGTGTTCAATAATCTTATTACAGTAGAATATGCATTCTTAGAAAAAGGCATGAAAAATGTACTGCAAACAAAACAGTTTGCCATTAGTGATCATTTTCAAAAAAGAAAAGCTAACACTTACTATAATCCTAGCTGTCTATTTTTGTTATTTTGCTTTTGGGGTCTTATTAAAAAAATAATTTCCTTGAAGTCTTGAAGAACTGCCATCTTTTCTTCAGGTACTTTTGTATTTCAGATTTTATTTGATATTTTATTTTATAGATATTTGATCCTTTTTGAGTTTATTTTTAGATAGAGTAAGAGACAGAGGATGACATTATGTTTAGTGAATAAGCCAGACACAGAAAGGTAGATATCTCTTACTCTCTTTCAAATATGAGAGCCAGAAAACAATTTATCAGAATGTAGGAAAGTAATTAAAAGAGGTTGGACAGGGTAGTGTTAGGAATAAAAGGAGTTTGGAAAACCATAGTTTCATATATTTTGTCTGTTTTGTGGTTGTTTAATGCAGAAAGAGAAATACAATACTTGTTAATATAACTCTTCCAAAAGCAAGTATTTTTGGTTAATTTTAAAATTGAGGAGTCATTATTTATATGAAAAACTGTGAAAAGAATATAAAAGGTTAAGCTGTCTCCTTTCCAAGAGGACTTCATTTTTTTTTCTTGGATAGTTGGTAATTGTGAGAAAAATTTCATTTTGTCTATATCCATTTTCAGGATTGAAGTGATTCTTACATGGACTCTATTGTCTGCATGGTGCACTTTATTTCTGACACAATCATTTTTCAGTGTCACTTTTTGGAATCCCAATTTTAAATGCCATGGCTCAGTAGATCCTGGTTGCTAGGTTCTACATTACAATTTTATAGCCATGCAGCCCAGGGGAACATAAAATAAGATTTTTCTCAACTTCTAAGAATCTCAGTAATCTCTATCAAAATTCACAGATTTTGCTCAGAACTATAAGTGCCTTATATATTGAACTACCTCTCAGGATTTCCTTCTTTTTTTGTATCTTCACTAATGTCTTAGCTGTCTGATACTTTCAAACAATATTTTTAAACTATATATATATATATATATATATATATATTCCATAATTATATATTCCATAATTATATATAACATTATCTATATATATTTATCTATATCCAAATTGTTTTTAGTGACTGGGCTGTCCAAGTGATTTAATATCTGAAAATGAAAGTTTCCTGGGTTTTTTTCTGGGTTTTTCTGTGTTAAGTTTCTTATTTTTTTCCAAGTATTTAATGTAAAAAATTTTAACCTAAGAAAATTTGAAATAATTTTATTTTGAATAGCCATATACCCTCACTTAGATTCTCTAATTGTTACTGTTTTGCTTTACATATTTATTTATGTTAGTTTTCATTCATTTCAATATTATAGATATCAGTCTGCTTGACACACAATTTGAACCTGCATATAACTAAAACTTAATGTTTTATTGACAATTTTTTGAAGTAAAATTTACATAGAGTCAAATGAACTACTCTTTATTATGAGCTTTGAAAATGAATACACCTATATACTCAAGCTCCTATCAAAATACAAAACATCTTGTCTACCTTGAAGATTCTCTCATGCTCATTCCCAGCCAATTCTTCACCACCACCCCCAGAGACAACCACTGCTCTACTGTATTTTTCATTATAATTTAGTTTACCTGCTCTAGGACTTTATATAGTAATTATAGTAATTTTTTTGCTCACAATGTGTTTATGAAGTATGTTTTCTGTGATTCATCTGAATTATTGTATTTAGCAATTGTTCATTTTTTAATTATATTTTTATGCAAATGTATTACATATATTACATATATTTGCATAAAAATATTTTTGTTCATCTGCTCTTAGGATACTCTTATTCTTTTATGAACAAAATTTTATTCTATCATAAACAAAGCTATTAACATTCTTGTATACATGTTTTTGTGGGATTTATTTTTATTTTTCTTAGATGCATGTAGGAATAATGGATTGTAGAAGTGTGTCTATTTTTACAAGAAATTACCACAACTTTCCACAGAGAGATGTATATATTTTTATATTTCCAAAAGACACGAATGAGAGTTTCTCTACTAGTGAGCTCTTTTTATTGGAGGAGGCAACTGTGAGTACATGGACATTGGATAATGTATATGCTTTAATGTACATAGTCTCTCATTAGACTCTGTCCTTTTGTCATGTCTGTTCTTTTTCAAATATTTCTTATGTGAAGTTTAACAAGTGCAAAAAGGAGGAAATGTACAAGGCTCAACCAGTTCATTATCATGAGTCTTTGTATGGTTTTATCCCAGCTAGAATCTAGTACCTTATGATTTTATTCAGAACTCTCTCCATATGCTCAAAGTGGTCCACTTTTTAAAAAACCCATGGTGGCACATATCAAACTATGAGCCACTCAGGGAAGTTTAGGGAAACAGTGCACCAAAACCACATCCTCTCTCTCTGCCCAGCTCCCCTGCTTTGTGCCCCCTTCTACTGTCAGGTACTATTCTTTCCATTCTTGCCTTGTTTCTTCACAGTGAGACATTTTATACTTTTCTCTCAATAATTTTAAAATTAATTTGAAGGATCCAACAACATCTGCACTTCTAATTGGCTTTGATGCTCAGGACACAAAGGCAGCAACCACTCCAAGAACATATATATTTATTAAAGTATAACTTATATTAGTGTAATCTTTCCCATGTGTATAATTTGATAAATTTTGCTCAACATGTAAAGTTACCAGTACCAGTATCAAGATGCAGAATAGTTTTATCACTCTCCTGGCAATTTTCCTCATACTCCTTTATCTTCAATTCTTTCCCTTCACTACAGCCACTGATCTGAAGTCTGATCCTGTAGTTTTGTCTTTTCTTGGTTGGCATATATATAAGACCATATATTGTGTAACATTTTGTGTCTGATTTATTTCACTTAGTGTGATGCTTTGAAATTTACCCATGCTGGCATGTGAACCAAGAGTTCTTAGAAAAAATATTTTTTACTATGAAAAAATAATTCCAAAAAGTTGATAGGTAACATGATATTTTAAATTGTTTTTTGGGGAAAGATTTTATTGAACTAGTTCCATCTATTCCATAGAATTATATTCCTATCATTTTATTTACACTTTTCTAATCCATCTTTTGTATCTCAAATATGTTTTTTAAAAAAAGGTTTAATTTTTAAAGAAGTCACTGAACCAGAAGCTTATTCCTTTGCAGAAATGCTTTAGGTAAATAAGTTTCATTTCATGCTATAGCCCTTGAGGTTCACACGCACTTATCTACATTTCAGAAAAAATTGAGTTAAATAAATCCAATTAATTTTTGACCTAACATTTTCTAAATGAAGCTATAACAGTACTGGCCAATAGGACATAAATTTTTATTTTTGTGGTGTCCTGTATGATAGCCATTAATATCATATGTGACCATAGAACATGTGAAATATAGCTGAGGAAATACAATTTCTAATTTTTAATTCTGGATTTTTTGTGGTAATTTTATTTCTTTCCAGTTTTTGTTTCTTATTAGTATTGACACCAAAAGAAACATGTGGATTAATGGAACAGAACAGAGGATACAGAAAAAATGCCAGGCACATTCAGTTATTTAATCTTTGACAAAAAGGCCAAAAACACATTGGAGGAAAGATTGTTTCTTAAATTAAATGGCACTGGGAAAATTGGCTAACCACATGCAAAAAACTGAATGTAAAGCCATGTATTTCATCATGT
Organism: Hydrochoerus hydrochaeris; assembly: GCA_004027455.1. Classification (NCBI taxonomy): domain Eukaryota; kingdom Metazoa; phylum Chordata; class Mammalia; order Rodentia; family Hydrochaeridae; genus Hydrochoerus; species Hydrochoerus hydrochaeris. The sequence continues at coordinate 16,102 of PVLA01009677.1, read as the reverse complement.
CCTAAATTAAAATCAAAGCAGATCAAATACCTAAATGTTAAAAACAGAAACACTTAACATGCATACTGGAAGACAAAATATGTAAAGACATAGGCGTAGGCAAAGACTTTCTGATCAGAAATCTAACAGCAGAAGAAATAGTACCAAAAATGAACAAGTGGGATCACATCAAATTAAAAAGCTTCAGCACAACAAAGGAAACAACAGAGTGAAGGGACAACCTACAAAATGGGAAAACTTTTTCACTAGGTATTCCTCAGGCACAGGAATAATATCTAAAATGTTACTTAATTGAAATTGTCATGTGTTACCAGTGACTTTATATTGGTAGTGAAGTCATAAGTTTTTAAAATTTTATTGAAACAATTTTTTTTTGGTGGGGAGGGGAGATTACTGGGAATTGAACTTAGGACTTCACTCTCCGGGCAGACATTGTGCCACCAAGCTAAATTCCCACCCTCATGACAAAATTCTTGCTACATCTCATTGAAATATTAACCCACGAAGAACTGGCTACATATCAGTGCAGGCCAAGTGCAAAAAGAAATTAACTTATTCAAAAATGTTTGCCTTGTGAATGAACTACCATACTCACTTTTTGCTGAAATGCTATGTTATTGGTCTACCTGAATTTTGTGTTCTTGAAACATCAAGATTATTAGCTGCAAATAAAATAGTGGGCAATGTGGTGGATGTATGTGTTAGGAATACCTTCTTTGCATATATATATGTTCAGTGGTGCCCTTGGATTTCACATACAAAAAAATTCAAAGATACAATTATTAAGCACTTCAAGAAAGCAATTAAAGAGCATTAAAGCAAGTTCAGGGCCTTTCTTAATACAATGTCCTGTATGTCTGTATATTTTGTACCCCTGTAAAGCTGGCCTTGATCTATTGAAGTACATTTTGGCATCATACCTCAATTTTGAATTCCTCTTCTGAAAATGGTAATACTACTGGTTTCAAAGGTTTGTTTGGGAACTAAATGAGTTAATATATGAATTAGTTAGTAATTGTCAATAAAAAGTTATGTAAAAATTCCAAATTCAGTGGCTTTTCAGTAACCATTTTCTCTCATTTACAGACATGTAGATAATCCAGGTGGATCTTTTTCAGTTTGCGGTCCAGCTAGGCTTGAGTCTGCCCCATTTTTTCTACATTTGTCTTGATATGATAGCCCCCATCTTGGCAGATCATAGGAAAACAAGACATTACAAAAATACACAGTATATGTAAAGATACTGCTTGTTTTGCAACCGTTGGGCAAAGAAAGTCTCCTGGCTTAAGAGTCAAGGGGCAAAATAGAGCATGAATATCTGTCAGTGATACTCTGGTGTACCATGGTACAATCTCTTGGACTCAATTTCCCAGTTTTTTCTGACTATATTCTATAAAGATGAATCTAAAGTTATTGCCAAGTTTTCTGGATCTGCACTGTACTTGGAGATTGTATATTTGTGGGTCTATATTACCAAATACCAAGGGGACATCTTTGGAGAGCTACCAAACTTACTGTATGGATCCCATAATGTCTTTTTTTTTTTTTTTTTTTGTCTTTTTGAGATAGGGTCACTATGCAGTTCAGGATGGCCTTGAGCTCACTTTGTAGTCTAGGCTGGTCTCAAACTTGCAACCATCCTCCTGCTTCGGCCTCCTGAGTGTTGGGATTTCAGGCGTGAGCCACCACGCCTGGCTGGATCCCATAATATCTTCACAATAAAGAACAAAAAGAACGCTAGGAGTACAGTGAGAATGACATTACGGTATTGTTGGGTACTACATCTTGAAAGCTCAATAGCAGGCTCCATAGGAGCCTCAAAATCAGTTTCAGGGAATACTGAGAACAGTGTCAGCAAGATCAAGGAGCTGAGAATGAAATCTTGTCACACCTTGACAGTCTACAAGAATCTCAGACACTGATAGAATGGATTCTCTGGGCAAATGAAACATAGGCATGAGATGGAGAAGACATTCTTATACAGGTGCCTTTAGCAAGTACAGTATGACAAGAGTCAGCATAAGGCAACAAAAATATTTAGCCTTTAAATAAAGTATTCCAGAAAGATGGTAAGAGTTTTTCATTGGAGTTTTATTTATTATAGTAAATACTATGAAAGTGGGAAGGCACTGATTGTCTATGTCATCTTTGATAATATTTTGTAAGCTTTCAGATTCAGAACCAGTTAGAAGAGGATTTGCTCTTACAACAGAAAACTTTTCTAGGCTCACAGATTCCTAAGATAGGAAAATTCTAAGGAAAGCTTACATAATTGACGTGTGCGATTATGTGTGATTTGACTCATAGTATATGAACCATTCCTGACATACGATTCACCAAATTGCTGAACAAATATTTGTCTAGTTCTAGCACTGTTTATGGATGCAAAGACCATTTTCCAAAATACACCAAGAAAAATAAGGCAAGTGTCTATTTCAGTTACAAAATATACATCCTTCCTCCCCAATTCCATAAAGCAAAGACTATGGCTTAACCCTGTTGAGGTAGAATGTCATCATATTGCTACCTCTAGCCTAACTGTGACAGTTGCCAGAAATGGTAATGTTGAGGTGATATGTTGCTCGTATTTGTCTCAAAATATAAAAAGACAAGTTTTACTTTTAATATGTTGTTCTTAATAGAAACTTCAAATTTAATTCATTTAAATTTAATTCTGTTTAATTCATTTGGTAGCTGTGAATTTCAGCATTTTAATTGGCATGGAACTTGAGAGCAGAATTTCCTAAATAGGCCCTCAATGTGTCTGTAGTCACCAAATGTCTACAAAAATGTAGGGCACAGATACATTTGAGGATTGCCTTTGGAGACTATCTACAGATTTCAGTAGTTTCTCAAATGGGCTCATGACACAAAAAGCACAGGGGCTACTAATTTAGAACACTGTTTATAAGGGACTTTTTAGGTCCAAAAAAACAACTTACAAATTTTTGGAATCCAGCCTGTTGGAAAGTTAAGGTCTACAAATGCATTTGTAATGGTGAGTCATACTAAACTAGGACTTTATGAAAATTTCGATGTAAATAAGGACCAAAGCGTATCAAAGTGTATCCATATTATCAAATACAAAGACAATGCTCAAATGGGAGGGGGACTTAGGGTGGGGAGAAGGGAAAAGGAAGGAAGGGAAAAGAAAAAAATGAGAGCAGAAGAAAAAATGGAAACAAAACTTATGTAAATAAGGAGGGGAAAAGTGACTGGAGATAGGATATGGGAATGAGGAAAAAAAGAATTAAGTTATATCATGTACAGCCACACGTTCTCTATAATATCTAATGAATATCATTATGTATATCTAAAATGTATCAATAAAATTAATTAATAAAAAAATTCAATGATCATCTCCTTTGAATTTACTCAGTCTTTATTGACCTTAGTATGTTCTTATTCTTCTTTTCTACTTTTCCCTTTCCTGAAATTACCCAAGGTAAAAATAAGACAGTTTTATAAAATCGCCTAAGCTTTATTTTTCCTTATTTTGCAACTAAAAAGTTTATCTAAGCACCTGATTTCCTTTGCTGTAGAGAATCGACTAGGCAGAGAGAAGAAACACTGAGTCTGTGGCTGAATGTGAAGAACAGAAGCTTGAGGCTAAGGGAACCCTGGCGGAGCGTGCTAGTGTTGATCTTTAGGGAACTGTAAATAATTCTGAAGAAATTCAGCCCTGACCCTTTTAAAGGTTCAAAACCTAAAGCCTAATTTTGTGTATTCTTGCTGAGTTTTCACATGGCTCCACAGAGCCTGCTTCCAGCTGGAATTGGACATGGAAATACTTATACTGAAATAACATTGGGAAAGGAGCCCCTGCGTAGTTTCTGATCAAGCAGAAAGAAACTGAAAATCTCAGGAGACTGCCTCATTTTTTATTTTTGTCTTTTCTTTTGCCTCATTGGAATACAGTGTCCAGGCACGTAAGGATCTGTAAGAGATAGTTTGTAAGACATACTACTTTATGTCTTTTTGGAAGTCCACAGTTGTTCTAGTGATTTGCTTAATAAATTATTCTTCTTAACATTTTAAATATTATTGAGGTGACCATCTTTTTTACTCATTTTTTTCAGTATCGGACAAGTAAACTAAGTGAATCTTTTTAGAAGTAACAGCCTCCTAGCTTTATTCAAGTTGCTTCTAGTTTCTCTCCCAAAGCAAATGGTATGTTTATCTTTGCATAAAGACTGCTAAAAATAAGAAATATAACACAAGTCAAAATTTATCATAGAGGGGTCAGGGGTTTAGTTCAGGGACACATGTGTCTGTCTAGCAAGCATAAGGTCGCAAGTTCAATCTCCAGTATGGAAAATAAAAATTAACATTGATTTTACCTAACCTAGCTTAGACTTCCGTATTCTGCTTGCCCATGTATTGTACACTATAGCCAACAATAACTTAAAAGTTTACCTTCAGGATAGGTAATTCTATCTGTTTGCTTAAGAACTCTGAGTCTTGAGAGGGGAAGTAGAAATAAAGAAAGTAGATCTGGTTGTTAGATAGCTGAGCTCTCGCTCCTGCACGTATGTGACAGGAGTGGTGAATCCCTTCAGTGACTTTTCCACAGACCCAGGTACAAGAGAAATAACAACAGTGCTCTTCTTGCAGCCCTAAACTTTAAAGCAAGTTGGGATCCGGTTTGTGTTTGGATATCAAAAATGTGGCCAGTCTATATATGTACCTTTTTCTTATTGTCATGTTATATTATTTATCAAATAATAATAATAATGATCATTTGACCACATTTTCAGATCTTTCAGTACATCTGAACTTTAAAAATGTAGAAGTCCAAGAGAAGAAATAGGAATAGATGGAAGCTCCCATGATTCCAATATAAATCCAAAATCTTAGCCAAGGTGTAAAATGTGTTTTCACATCTTCACTTTTTTAACAGAATCAAATTGAGCCCAAAACACTTTATGAATGATTTTAGGTACTCAAAGAGAATAGCTTTTCTCTATCTACTCATATTTATTGAGTATGATCGACAAGTATACATTTAACTTGCACATTTTTATGTACCTATGCATTGTGAAATGATAACGATCAAACAAATAATGTCTATCACCTCACACACAGACCTGTGTGTATCTTTGTGTTAGTATGTGGTTGCTTTTTAAATTCTTCACTGCCTGGCATGGTGATAGATATATGGGTGAGGCTCTATAAATGACAGTTTAGTCTAATGGAGTACAGAATTCTGAAGTCCTAGGCTCCAATTTCAACCATGAATAGCTATGGGGAAAAAAATGTTAAGTGGGAAAAATACGCTTCCAGAGTCTTTCTATTTTCCTTTTCTCTGTATACAACACAGGTGTCATGTAATTTTACCATTTTCTTGTTGAGATTATGAATTTCTGCTGTGACCAAGATCCTTGGATTGTTTCTTTTCATTAAGTATTAATAAAGTAAGAGCAGGAAAGGTAATCCTGTGTGGGAGATTTCCTGATAGCATATATCTTTAAGCCCAGGGAATGGAAATGGTAATATACATGATAGTAAGAGATATATTTAGGGTATAATGTCTTGCAAAATCTCTTGAATAAAAAAGAAGAAAGAAAGAAAGAAAGAAAGAAAGAAAGAAAGAAAGAAAGAAAGAAAGAAAGAAAGAAAGAGAGAAAAGAAAGAAAGAAAGAAAGAAAGAAAGAAAGAAAGAAAGAAAGAAAGCAAGCAAGCAGCGGCAGTAACAAACACCAAAGAAGATTTCACTCTTGGTTTTAAGGACTGGGAGGAAACAACATAATATTCCCTAGAGACAACTGAATCTTTCCCCTTGTTCTGTTGATGGGAAAATTGCAGAGCATAAATTTTTGTTCTATTTACATGAGCAAGGAGAGACTCAAAACCCAAAGACCAATCCCAATTTTCTGTCACATTAAATCTTTATATAACCAAAGATGTATACATTAACTTGATTTACAGTTCTGAGTTTTATTTATTTTGGAAAACAAAAATTATATTTTCCCAAACTGTGATCAATAAATGTAATAAACATAAACTCCTCTTCATGGGATCCTGGGATATCCAGTTTTCAGAATCAATGTATTATTTCGCTCATAAATCTTAGTAAATTTTTAAAATGCTACTTTGAAATAATTAAAATTTAGTGGCAATATTTGTTTCATACTAAATTTAGATGAAGTATTTTTTTGTTTGTCTTTTCAGCTAGAGATTTAGGAAGGGGTAATAAAATTTTTATTTATCTGTGGCATTAGTATAATATTTACATAAGAAATCTTTACTTTAAAAATGTGTTTGCAATGAATTGAAATTTGTGTTGAATTCTTAATGTTTTGGGTTAATGTTTTTCCTTAAAGTTTTGACTCTTTCCTTGAAAGATTAAAGTAGAACAAGAAAACTATTTTTTTAAGTTTTCGGCTTTGGACTACAAACATCCTTCTCTGCAAACAATCTTATTATACATTTAGCAAATATATTTAATAAAATTTATGTAGCAGCACAGTTTAAAGTTTTTTATTGTTATCTAGGGTATAGAAATAGTTGAATTGTATTTTGAATTTTGAGACAGAACATAGAGCTACAGTTTCTCTAGTTCAAGAGTGGCAAACGCTGTTTTGACATAGCTGGTCCACAGAGTCCTCTCTGTTAGCAGTTGAGCTAAGTTGCCCAGCTGGGCATCAGATAACATATTTTATTTCTTAAAACTAATTTTTTAAAAAATTAAAACCTCAGTATTAAGGTTTAGTTTCAGTGGTGGCACTTTGCAATAAATAAGTGGGTTTTGGGTTACAGTTTGGGCACTTGTTCTCTAAAAGTTTATTACTGCGTAGTTTCTACCACAAGGCAATGGCAATTGTTTATGAAGATGTGTTGACTATTTGAAGCAAACAGAATATGTTTTGATGTTTGTATTTATAAGAGAAATATCTGAGACATCTTCAACATTCTTTATTCTTGATTATTTGCACATCCTAATCAGTCATTTTGGCTCCTTAATGATTAAAAAATATAGAAGAGAAAACATAGTTCTCTCCAGATGTGTTGTGAGTTGGAGATTTCAAACAAGGTCCATCACAGTTTCCTTAACATACACTAGCACAGTAACACATTTCCAAACAGATCACTTCAAAAACAAATTTCCAAGTACTTAGAGAGTGAATCTACATCTGAAGACTGATTCATCACTGAGGTTGGCTATTTTGTGTCCCAGAGCAGTGGTTGACATGCCTGCTTTATGCAGCATTCAGAACTGTTGTCTTGTACTGATTCCTGAGACATTAGAGCATCCGTCTCTCTCTAATCTTAGCCTTTAGTTAGAAAGCTTATGTTCATGTCCCCTTGGAATCTGTGTTAATGAAGACCGTATGTTACTTCAAAAGCAGACAGAAAAAGAATGATTGCTGTTGGTGAATGTGCTCTTAATTAACTGCAAATGTGATGATTTTTATATGTCATGAATGAAAGCTCTGTTTCTAATTGGATTAAGGCCAATTTGTGATTCTGAACACTTTATTTGCTTATTTGGTTTCTGGGTTAAGACACCAGAGAAACACACATACAAAAGTGATAGAACATTTATCCAGAAAATCTATATCACAATAAATCTTCCGTGGTACCTTACCTAGCAATTGTTTTATTTGATTTTTAAAAAGTCTTAGGTAATACCTATTGTTACCAAGGCAGATTTGAGACAATACCTCAGTTAACTCAAATTTGGAAAATTATGACACCTGCATTGGATATCAAAATGTTTTAAAGAGAATTTTTATGTGTTTATCATTTGCAGAGTAAACACACAAAAAAATTATGTCATCTACACATAAAGTGATGCAGATACTTTATTCTGGTATGTCAACTGGAGAGGTTTGAGTCTCAGCATCCTGTAATTCATAGCAGATAGTCTATATGACAAGGTATTCTAGTAAACATACTTGAATTTTTATTAACATTAATAATTACTGTTAAACTTTTGGGGGAGCAAAAAAATTTGTTGATTGTTGCATAGCAGAAGCATCTGGAGGAGGAAAAAAAGCTTATTTAAAGGCCTTGTTGCCTTTTAAAATTAGAGATGGCATGAATAAACCAACAATGTGGTTGTTTTTTAGGTGTCTGGATAATTCAAAGTTTAGTGTACAAGAAATGAGTATCATTCATGGCACAGAGCAAGGAAACCTGTACTTGTCTGCTCTTCAGTTCAGTCTCCTGAATCTAAATTGGACTCCTGTCTGACAAGGAAACAAATATACATTGTTATTGTTGCTTTGTACATATAGACTGATTTTAAATCTCTTTTTCTTATAATCTATCAGCATTTATCTTTCCTTTGGATTTTCAATATTTCTTTGAACTAGGAATTTTTCCTCCTTAACCTACACACTTTTATAAAATCCCCTTTTCAAAAAAGTCAATGCATCTACTACAAAATCAAAATTTTCCTTATAGCAATTATTTTCCTGTTTATTTCTCAAGTGACTGAAAAATACTGTTTTGTAAAATTATATAAATATAAATATCATGAATGTCATTAATTCTCTGAGGATGTAATCTAGTGATTATGAGAAAAGCTGAATAAAAATAGAAAACTTTTAATTATTCAATGAGTATAAAATTGCTACTATTATTCACTACAAAATTACAATCTAATTTTTAATAATTTGGCCATTTGAACCTTATTATTATTATTATTTATTATTATTGTTTGTACCAGGGATCAAACTCACAACCTTGCAATTGCAAGGCAGGCTCCAGTGTCACTGAACTATGTTCCCAGCATTATTTTGTTTTTAACATATACTACACAAATGTGAAAGACACCTTTTGGTTACAATTTACTTAAACTGCAATATTTATATTGGAATCAAATTACTCTAACATTGTAAACATTTACTATGTAAAACAAATTAAAAGAAATAAAAACGTTTTGTATATTCACAGTGTGAAAGAGTAGCATGCAGTGGTTCATTTATGCCTGTTAACCAATCTGGGCATCATTTGAATGAAGTTTCAATAAAATATACTTAGAATCAAGAGATTATGAGGGAATAATCCAGGCACTGGAAAAAGGCAAATGTCAGAATATTGAGGTATGACTGGGAAAATTCACTTCTCAGCATAAGGATAGGGCTTTCTCTAGAGGGAACTGATGGTAAGCTGTTACTCTCCTGAAAGAAGTTAATTTTGGGGAGGAAATAACTTAAGGAACTATATCTGAGAATGCATGGGAGAGAAACTTTTTGCTCTCCCTAAGGCAGAAGTGATTTGTCCTAGACTGAAACCCTGAAATAGTAAGAGGCTGGCTTTGGGAAATAAGACTAGTAAAGGTAGTAATTATTCATAACCAATATATTCTAAGTGCTTTGCATGTATTTATTTATACAAGTCTCACAATATGAAGGTAATGCTATCATTGGCACCCCATTTTACAGATAAAAAAGAGAGTTAAAGTAAATTGCTCCAGATCATACAGCTAGTAAGTGATGACAGGAGGGACAAATGCTCTAAGGATGTGTACATCACCATGACACAAAACTGCCCACACTTAAGATGGATCTGGTACATTAATGAGCACTAATTTAGGCTATAGATAACTGTAACCAATATGCTGGATAGCATGATTTGGAGTGGAATCAAAATGCAGTGTTGTTTTTATTACTTTTCTTTTTCAGTCTTCCTTTTAAACTTTATGGATGGAAATAATGTTTCCCAACCCTACGTGAATACTTTGCAAGCTGATGACGTTTCTGTTACTTTAGGGAATAGATAGGTCTCCAGGGAGATTATGACAAAAACAGTCTTAGTGTGGAAAAAGGGTGTTCTGTTTGAGATAGAAATTGAAGAAAAAACTGATCTATATTTCAGTTTGGTTCTTCTTCTCTTCTGCCCTGACAGGAAGTCTTTTTTAAAAATAAAGGAATGGCAGAATCATTTCCGTGTTTCTCTTTCTGCTTCCTTACATCTGGCAGGAAGGAATAGGAAGGGATTGAAGTTGGAAGGGTCTCACTGGAACTGATAGCACCCTATGCACCTTTCTCTTCTGCAGCTGAAATTCAAAAATGAAGTTTTGTCTTATGGACAAAGTTTGTGCCTCCCCCTATAGATCCCTTTCCCTGAAAAGTGCATTTCTGTACCAAGAATCACTTCAAATTGAATAGTAGAAAAAATAATACAATTTTATCATTAATCAAATGTCATGGCTGATAGTCCTATAACAAAAGAGAGAGGTTACAAGAGAAAAAAGCTTAACTGTTTTATTTAGCCCAAGTTTTACATCATATGAGAGGCCTCAGAAATAAAGACTCAAAGGTTCAGGGAAAACTGTATTTTTATGCTAAATCTGGTGAAATAAGTAGATAGTTGTGAAGAAAAAAATGATTCAGCAAGGGAAGGTCTGATCTAATAGCAATAAACCGGAGAGGATTTCATTCAAATGTCCCGTTGGCTCAGATTTTTTTGTGTGTGTTTCTGAGCTGCTCCTTTCCCCTAGGATAGAGCCACACACCTGTCAGATGAGAAGGGAAGAGGTCAGAGGTCAGAGGATGACCTTTCTAGGTTTTATGACTTGGTTAGAGGAGACAAGTTCTGGTTTCTATGACCATTTCCAGGGAGAAAGCAGAGGAGGAAACTAGAGCATGCTGAAGGCCAGGGTAACTTTCTTGCTTCTGAATCTTTTCTCTTTCCTCCAGCTCCAAAGTACTCAGCATGTACTATATTTTGGGCCAGGATTTTCTGGAATCTTAGGAAATCCTTCCTAAATTCCCTGGGCAATCTCTCCCAGCTTCTGGTTGCTGGTCTCCCTCTGCTTCTCCCAAGTGGACTTACTTGAATAGGTCCAAAGCTGCCTATGCCAGTGGTCTCCTACATAGCCTGCCTGCTCTCCTGCCGTGAAACACTGCTGCATCCCTCACCCCAGAGGATAGGGGTGCAGGCACATCTCAACCCAGCAGGATCTTGGAGACCCCACACCAGCCCGTCAGCCTTTCTTGTCTTCTGATGTCTCAGATAGGAGTGAATCACTGGTTCATTCTGCCCCTCACCTATATGGGTGGTGAGGCTCTCCTCACTTCTTTTTGTAAAGTTTTATTTTTATTAGTGAATTTTTCATCTTTGCAGTATATAATGATTACATTCATCACGGGCAGTTGGCACATGCACATAGCACATTTTAATTATTTTTTTACCCTCTTCCTCATTTCTCCCTCCATTCTTGGTCCCCTTCCCTTTTGCAAAATATCTATCTCAGGTTTATCTGTCTTTATGGCTAATACTCCCTCTGTACAAATCAACCACATAACACACATGTCTTCTTTATTCATTCATCAGTTGATAGGCATTTGGGCAGTTTCTAAAATGCAGCTATTACAATCTGTGTTGCTATAAACATGGGTGTGCATGCATCACTGTGGTATGATACTTTTAATTTTTTAAGGAAGATACCAAGAAGAGGAAGAGCCAGATCAAATGGAACCTCTAATTTTAGTTCTTTGAGGAACCTCCACACTGATTTCCACAGTGAGATGTTTCTTGGTAAATGGTGTGCCTTGAGACCATACTCTTAAGTGAAATAAATTGGACACACATGTGTGTTTTTTTTCTGGTGTGAGAAACTGAAAGTGTAAGTAAAGACCAAAATGTATAATAGATATTGATAAATAGGGAGAAAATATTTAAAGAGGAAGGATAACTAGGGAGTAGTAAGGGGGAAAGGAAGAGAAAAGAAAAAAAGAGAAAAGAAAGGAAAAATGGAAACAGAGCTTTGGAAATAACAGGGGAAGGGAGGTTAAAGGGAAAAAAGGGGAATGGGAAAGAAGAATCAAGATATACCATGTAGAGGTACAAATTCCCCTTGATGAATGTGATCATTATGTACATCCAAAGTGTACCAATATAATTAATTAAATTTAAAAAATCCACTTCATTGTTTCCAGTTGTCTATCTTTTATTTTTTTTAGCTCTGATTTATTATATTTTGGATTTTCTTATAAAAGGAATCATATGATATTTAAGCTCATGTATCTTATTTATTTCATTTAACATCATGGTCTTAAGGGGCACTTATTTTCCTATCAATGACTCAAGTTTAACCTTCTTTATGGAAGAATACTACTCCATTGTGTATATGTACCACATTTTCTTTATTTCATTCTTCCATTGTTTAACATGTAAGCTACTTCCAAGATTTAGCTATTATGAATTGTGCTACTATAAACATGGGTAATCATGTGTCATTATAATATGATGTCATGTTTTTCAGAAGATATCAAAGGGAAATAGCTAGGTTGAATTTAATTCCTAGCTTTAGTTTTTTGGGGGGTTCTCATTAATTCCTGTATCCTCATACATTTCTATCTTTATCTTATTTATATCTCCGGAACAAATTACTTTTGCTCTAGGGAGAGAAAATGTTTTCCTATTGTTTATTCAGGCATAGTTCCTTAAATTATTTCCTTCTTAAAATTAACGTTTCTCAAGGTAGTTAACAACTGTACTATCAGTTCCCATCAGGGAAAGACTTATCCTTACTTGGAGGGGTGAGTTTTCCCAATGTTCTCCCAAATGAACATTCAACATTCCATGTGGTTCCTGGAGGGGTTGAAGCTTACAGGAAAGTTGAGATCTCCTCACTAAATCATTTATTCAGTACGCTTTTAAGTCTTAATGCCACATACTGGAATACAAGTTGAAGAGTGGTTGAATAAATTTGTCCATATGTCTTTTACAATCTGAAATCTCAGTTGGAACTTACTTTGTAATTACAATTACATATCACATGTAACAAAATTGTCTCCCATTTTTGCATATACTTTTCATCTTGAAATCAGGCTCCCTCCTGAGTCCTAGCTCATGTTTCCTACTGATGCTCATTTCCTTTACAAAAATATTATTCTTTCATTTATTTCCAGGATCAACATAAATGTACTGATTTCATTCAAAAAGAGATTCTTGAATTGTTTCTTACAATGTATACATCTGCATTTTTTTTTCTGGGATCAAAATGACTACCATACTATTCTGTTATCCTAAATAAATTTTTATAAAGTATCATTGCTAATTAATTTTTAGGACCACCACTGCGAGCCCACCCTGCCACCGGGAACTCAGCGCAAGCCCACCTCAGGTGTAGGCTGCCCTGAACCACCACCAAGGGCCCGCCCTGCCACCAGAACTCAGTGCAAGCCCACCTCAGGGCAAGGCAGCCCCAAACCACCACCTTGGGCCCTCCCTGCCACGAGGAACTCAGTAGAAGCCCTCCTTAGGGGCAGGCTGCCCAGAACCTCCGTGAGGGTCTGCTATACCACCGGGAACATCAGAAGATCTAAGAGGCCTCCAGTTAGTGTGAGAAAATTTGCTCCCAGGTGGTGAACTTTGGACTACGGCCAATTAACTATATCAGTGTGGTGAGTATACCCCTAAAATAGAGTGTACAGGGGATAAATAGGGCCAGTAGCAAAACCCCTACAACTAACTGTAAGACTTTGGTGTATCTGAAAAGAGTGTGTGTGATCACCTCCTACACATAGAAAACACCAGGCAGAGTGAAAATGACAAAAAGAAAAAGCAAAATGCAGTCTCAAACATGTAGTTCACCAGAAGCAAGAAATAGAGGACCCCAAAAGTAACACACCAGGAATCTCTGAAAAGATAGCGAGTGAAATAAAAAAACAACTGCATCAGGCTATAGAAGAAATCAAATTAGAAGTACTCTCCCATGTAAAGATAGAAATAACAACTTTAGTAAAGGAGTTGTTGAATGCAGCTAAAGAAGAACTAGAGAAAAAAGTACATGACCATGGGAAACTGATTGAAACTTTGAATGAACAATATAGAAAATAAGCAGAATTCATGAAACAAAATCAAAGAGATATCCAAGAAACAAAAATTCTATTGAACATGCAAAACTGCCTAAAAGAAGCTGAGGACAGGATTTCGGACCTTGAGAACAGGATCACAGTTAGTGATCAGGAAAGGACAGAACTTTTAAAAATAACAAAGCAGCATAAAATGACAATCCAGAAGCTTCATGATGATGCCAAGAGCAACAATATAAGAAAAATGGGCATTAGCGAAGATACAAGAGTCCAGGCAAATGACATATGTATTTACAGAAATAATAACAGAAAATTTCCCAAACATGGGGAAAGAATCTGATATGCAGATAAGTGAGGCATATAGAACAGCAAACAGTCACAATCAACATAAATCCACACCCAGACACATAAAGTTAAGAACTCAGACATACAGCATAAAAACAGAATATTAAAAGCTGTCAGAGAAAAGACACAACTCACCTATCAAGGAAAGCCCATTAGAATCATGGCAGACTTTTCAGCACAAACCCTCAAGTCAAGAAGAGCTTGGAGTGAGGTATTTCAAGCCCTGAAGGAGAACAACCTTCAACCCAAACTGATGTACCAGGCAAAACTTTCATTCAAATTTAATGGAGAAACAAGATACTTCCATGACAAAGAACAACTGAGGAAATTCATGTCCACCAAACCAACCCTAGAAAGAGTACTGAAAGACATACTAGACAGAGATAAAAATAACTGCAATCCCCAAAATAACAACAGAAAGAAACCACCAGGTAGGTAGCAATTAAATAAGAGGAAAAGCAGAAAGAAACAACTGGAACATAACATGGCAAAATTGAGCCAGTACATATCAGTGCTATCCATAAATATAAATGGCCTCATTTCACCTATAAAAAGACATAGATTGACAGAATGGATCAAGAAACAGGATCTCACAATATGCTGTATAAAAGAAACACATCTGACCCAAAAGGAAACTCATAGATTAAAAGTCAAAGGATGGAAAACAGTATTCCATGCAACAGAAACCCAGAAAAAAGCAGGGGTAGCTATTCTATTTGCAGACAATGTGAACTTCAAACCTAAAATGATTAAAAGAGATAGAGAAGGTCACTACATACTTGTTAGTGGAAAAATTAAAGAGGAAGAACTAACAATTATAAATATATATGTGCCAAATATAGGAGCACCCAACTATATAAGACAGATACTAATGGACATGAAAAACCAAATACACAAGAACACAATTATAACAGGAGATCTTAACAGCCCATTGTCACAAAGAGATAGATCAACTAGACAAAAAGTCAGCAAAGAAATAACAGAACTGAATCATATCTGTGAGCAATTGGACTTAGTAGATGTTTACAGAGTGTTCCACCCAACCACATCAAAATACACATTCTTCTCAGCTGCACATGGGACGCTCTCCAAAATAGACCACATACTATCCCATGAAACATTCTTAAGTAAATGCAAAGGTATTGAAATCATACCATGCATAATATCTGACCATAGTGCACTGAAATTGGATATTAATGGCAAAAGAAATTGTAAAACCTGCATGAATACATGGAAATTAAATAACAGCCTTTTGAACAACCAGAGAGCTACAGATGAAATTAAAGAAGAAATAAAACAATGCCTACAATTCAATGAAAACATAGAAACAATATACTGTAATCTGTGGGATGCAATGAAAGCACTCTTAAGAGGGAAATATATACCAATAAACTGTCATAACAAGAAAACAGAATGAGCACAAATAAACAACCTAATGCTTCATCTCAAGCATATAGAAAAAGAAGAGTGAGCTAAACCCAAAACTCATAGAAAAGAGGAAATTGTAAAGATTAGAGCAGAAATCAATGCAATTGAAACTAAAAAAAAATACAAAGAATTAATGAATCAAAAAGCTGGTTTTTTGAGAGAATAAACAAAATTGACAAACCCCTAGCTAACTTTATTGAGAGAAAGAAAAAACCCAAAAACATGAAATAAGAATTGAAAAATGAGACATTACTACAGATCCCATGGAAATTCAAAAGATCATGAATACCTACTTTGAAAATCTCTACTCACATAGAGTGGAAAACACAGAGGAAATGGACAGATTTCTAGAAACATATGAACTACCAAAGCTCAACCAAGAAGACATATCAATTTTGAACAACCTAATATCAGCTATTGAAATTGAAAACATAATTAAAAACTTACCAACAAAGAAAAGTCCAGGTCCTGATGGATTCACAGCTGAATTCTATAAGAAATTTAGAGAAGATTTGATGCCAGTACTCCTTAAACTCTTCAATGAAATTGAGAAAAAA
>PVLA01009676.1:0-72245 GCA_004027455.1 Hydrochoerus hydrochaeris | reverse complement strand
AATGTCACATTATTCAAATGTATACAAACATAGTTATATTTAACAAAGAATATATCCTTTAAAGTAGATTGAATAATAACCAAAAACTCATATCCTTTCATATTATAATGGAAAACATAATAAATTCAATTTCTTACTAATTCTACATATCATTAGAAAAGATATGTTAGTTTACTAAAAGAAAAATATAATAATGAGAAGTAATCTAGGGGCTAGGAATTGATAAATGTTAAGAAATACCAATTAAAACAAATAGAAATTTAAGATTTTTAAAAGTCCATCATTGTAACTATAAAATCCAAATACACAGTGAAAGTTTTATGTTAAAAAATACCAAGAAATCTTTCTGCTTTTGGAACTGCACATCCTCTAGACCTTTCTTCAATGACTTTCACCAGAAAAATACTCCAAATTGTACCTGAAATATATGCAGGTGAAAATATCTAATTTTATTGCTTCAGTAACTCAAAAAATGAAGAATGTAATTTCACCAAATTTTCACTGAAAATCCTCATTTAGGAATGAGGCAAAAAATGATGATGAATTTCCAGCCAATGTATTTCTGAAGGCTGTAAGTGGCCGCAAATAGGCCTTATCAAGAAATTTCTTCTTAGCTCCCACAATAGAATGATATTATGAAGCTGTAATAAGTACAATCAATTTTTATTAAATCAAAAATGAAAACAGTAAGTTTTGTCAATCATGCTACTTCTTGATTCATTCCAAAATATATAAATCTTTTGGCTATAAATACTTCCCCCATTTTTGCTTAACAGTGTAGATTTTACTAAACTTTTTCATAAGTAAAATTAAGCATTTTCATATAAATGCATTGCTATATTAATGGAAGTTTCCATAATTTCTAGTCTTATTTATAATGTCTATGCTTTCTTGCCCCTGAAATAGTAGCATAAATAATTGAAATCTTTGGACATTTGAGCATTAACCTTATATAATTAAGTGTCCATTTTGTTGTTTTACCTTTATAGAATTATTCTCATGACTTTTTATGGAGTACCACAAATATTACCATTACTACTGACCATAGATCATATTTTACATGTTTGCAAAGTACTTAAACAATTGTCTACCATTCAAAATACAACAGTTAAATGAGTCCTCCCCAAGTTCATTCAGCAATACTTCTTGACGTAGTGCATCCAAGGTCATAGCCACACTAAGAGTAACCACAAAAATATCATGCTGAGACCATGATCAAGACATACAAAGTTTTCCTAACTGTTATGGAAATTTTTTTCACACTTAAAAGATCTGTACAAACAACTCACTCTATAATTTCACTCTTGTTTTATCTTATATTTTCCGCATTTGAGCACCGTTTCTAATTAAAAAATTGAATGACTACAACACCTAGTCTATTTATAATGAAGAAGTTAGCTCCACCTTTCTTCTCTGCCTACTCCTTTTGGGCAATGAAGAATTTTTTTGTTTGTTTGTAGAATGTGTACCATCCATTCAATGAGACTGGTATAAACATCCCCTTCTTAAAATCCCTTATGAATATGTGGACTTTATTTTTTTCCCAAGGTCTAGTCACTACAATGTACCCCAACTGTGCTCTCTGCTTCAGTCTTGTTTACTTCTTGCACTTGAAGGTAAAAACCAAGCTTTTCTCATTAAGAAAAATTAGTAGTTTACTATTATGATAAAATTCATTTCATACATAAATTTTTTTTTCCGTATTTAGGAATACCAAGTTCCTTGGACTTTAATTGTACATATTTGCTAAAGAAGTTTGTATTTAACAAAAATTCAACTTTTTTTACAAGTATCACAGATTATCAGTTGAGGTTTGTTGTAAACAGAGTTTGCAAGGAGAACAAGACAATACAGAGTATGACAGTCACCCAGAGTCAAATACAAGAAGTGCATAAAATCTGTCCATACATTAAAGACCTAGAGAATCCAGCTGAGGACTTGGATCCCAGAGCAATATCCTGTATGAGTTGAGCTGAAGACCTAGAGCTCGTGACAGTGCCTGCCATGAGTCCTACTGGACGCCTAGAGCCCATGACAATGACTCATGCAAGTCTATTTCATAATTCTGTGCTGGGAAGACCCAAGATTAGTGGTAGATTCTGGAAAGCAGGATGAGGGACCGTGCTAGCAGGCTGAGGGTTCTGCTCTAAAGCAAAAAAGCAATGCTCAAAATAAGGACTATGACTCCCCTGAAAAGCACCACAGCCATCCTCAGTGATAAGGAGGTCCTGAGCCCCTTCAAGGAAGAGAACAACTGAGTTCATAACAGGAAGTTGGTGTGATGTGCTTTTCCTGGAGAGTGAACAGCACAGCCCAGAGCCAGGAAGCGATGCTCAAAGTAAGGACCAGAGAGCTCCCCCAAATTGAAAAACAGCCATCCTCACCAACGACAAGGTCCCGAGCTCCTCTGATGATAACAGCCAAGTTCATAATCAGGAAAGAAGCTAGAAAGCTCCTCCAGGAGAACCCACAGCAACAGGAGAACCAATAGCATCAAACAACAACAAAGGCAACGATAACAACAACAACAGCAAGTCTTTCTCTCCAGGCCTCATGGTTATGCTGGCAACATTCTCAGATGATCCACTCACACTCAGCACCACTGATTCAGTTCTGGTAATGTGTAGGTTAGCCATCAGTTGTTATTCACCACAAATTTACCTGGGAAAGCATGACATATTTAAGAAAGGATAGACAATAAAGGAAGCAAATTGATCTGCACACTCCTGAAACAAAACACAAGAGAAGTTTTGAATGATTTGAGTTAGTAAATTAAATCATACGGGACTATGAGTGACAGTTCAGTCGTGTGTCTGTTCCATTTGTGTTTTCTCATTTGCACCTATCAAATCTGGACCTTCAGATTTCCAAGGTGGTAAGCACCTATCTTTTTTTGCCTTCTTACTTTGCTATTAATTGATATGTAGACACATAGCTTGTGTACATTAATGAGATACCAGGATATTCTTTGTTTGTACATCTCCCATAATGTTTAAAAAAGATCAAATATCAATTATATTTATCTTTCAAATACTCATCATGTATTTGTAGAGCTTTTCAAAATTGTTTCTCTTAGGGTTTTTTGTTGTTGTTGTTGTATGTGTGTCTTTTTAAGACAGGGTCTCGCTATGCAATTTGGGCTGGTTTTGAACTCACTCTGTAGCCCAGGCCTGTCTCAAATTTGCAGCAATCAACCTGCCTCAGCCTACTGGGTGATGGGATTACAGGTGTGCACCACCACGCCCAGCTGTTCTGTTAGGTGTCATGAAACTAAAGTATTCATTATCATTGTTATCTGTATCAAATCTACGGTGCAGTAGCACAAGAGACCTTCTTTCTTCTGTCCAAGGCAGTGTGGTCTCCACCCTCGTCTATACTGTCATTAGCATCTAGAACATACTATTCTATCTCAAATTTCTGTGAGATCGAAATTTTTATATTCTACATAAACAATGAAATCTTGCAATATTTGGTTTCTGTGACTGGCCTATTTCATTTGACATAAGAATTTCTGATTCTGCCCATGTGGCTTTAAATGTCAAAATTTCATTCATTTTTGTGATTGGATAATATCCTCTTGTGTATTTCTTTGAAAATTTTAGAGTACCAAGTTATCCATTTAAGACATACTTTAAGCAGTATTCAACTCTCTGCAGCTCACTTCATATGACTGAGTTCTACCCATTTTCCTGCAGGTGAGTGGATGTTCTTTATGGCCTAGTGATACTCTACTGTGCAAATTCGCCATATTTTCATTATCCATTCACCATTTGGTGGGGATCTACTCCAATTACACAGCTGAGGTATTGTGAACTCTGTCACAATAATGGTGGATTTGGAGTATCTCTTTAGCATAGTTACTTTTATTCTGCTGTATACATATGGCAGGTCAAATATAGCTCTTTTAGGATTTTTGAAGAATTTCTATGATGATTTCAAGTATTCAGCCTCTCCAGTGGTATTCAAGCTGTGCACTAGGCTGCAATACCTATGTGGTTTGCAAAGACTCCGACACACCCTCTTCAATACTTGTCACTTCCTGTTTTGTGGACTGTCCCAGTCATCTGTGTGGTCAGCTGAGAAGAGATTTCACCAGATTTCTAAGGAGTGTGGAAAATTGTCAAGTTGTAGTAAGGCAAGATGCTTGTACTTGAGACTCCTCAGAGGGTGGTGGGAGCAACTGAGGAAATAAATTCTGTGGTAGAGCATAGGTCACTCAGGCAATACTCTCCTTTTTCCTTTTCAAATGCACATTATTCTCAAGCGTGCTGCTTTCACTTCCAGCTACCCAGGGCTTGCTAACTGGCACTCTCCACTCTGCTCTGACCCTGGGGGGCTTCTCATCCTTTTACCTTCAATCACAACTGGCTTACTTGGCCTCATCCCATCCAATCAATGCAGCAGGGATTCCACGTTCATCACTGGGATCATTTCTAGGCTTCCAATCTCTAGAAGGAATTATTGCCTAATCATAGAACCAGAGAAGGTCTAGATCTGGCTATTTTGCTCTGGGAATGAACTGAATCCAATGTCAGGTTATTCTTGACTTAGTAGGTAGAGGCTATTTGAGGCCTCATCTCCAGTCTAAAGAAAAAGTTTATACAGACTCTGAGGTCAGAGATACTGCCAGGTGCTGTCTTTCACCGCTTACTTCATTTATGATTGTCATATCAGAATTCCTATCTCTCATTTTTGAAATGGGTTAAAACAGTATATTCTGTAACTTTTAGCTGTTTCCTGTAAATTCACACAAGTTCAAAAATAATACAATTTTTATAGTCATCAAGTTTTGGGTCATTTTTTAGGAAGCAAGAGATAATTCAAGTAGTATTCAATTGTTCAATATTATGTATTAGTTTTAATGAAGTTCATAATGAAGAAATGGCTGTCCTTACCTTGTTAAAAGTAACAGTTATTTTTCTCAAAGCTTTCACTTTTGATTGTGTATCTAATCCTTTCTATGACCTTTCAGTCTTTTATTGCACATGATTAAAATAAATGTTAAAGGCTTTTGAAAAACAAAATAACGTAATTTAAAAGATGGTATATACAAAGAAATGAAGCTTTCTGTTGTTTAGATTAGCAAGGAAAAGCATGACAAGTTTTCAAACGAACCGTGATGTATAATTGTAAACATATTTTAACCGGAATTGGGTTCTCTTCATTTCTCTGCAAAATGCA
The DNA here is from genome assembly GCA_004027455.1 of Hydrochoerus hydrochaeris. NCBI lineage: Eukaryota > Metazoa > Chordata > Mammalia > Rodentia > Hydrochaeridae > Hydrochoerus > Hydrochoerus hydrochaeris. The sequence continues at coordinate 67,064 of PVLA01009676.1, read as the reverse complement.
GATACACAAATGAATAAAAGTTTCTCAACTCTCAAGTTAACACTGAATCATGGTGCCATTTAGCCTGCAAAACAATAGCCTAATAACTATTGGAAAAATTTCAAATTGACTACGATACTTAAAACCTAATCCTATCAAGAGGTGGAGGTTTTTCTTTTTATGTTTTTTCCATTCCTTCAAAGTGAACTACGGCTTGTTTTGACAAGTTCTAAGATGCCTATGTCAGTTATGCCCCATTTGATTTTATTTATGTTATATCCATATTATACTATATTTTCCTTACTGCACATGAATTATAGATATTTATGGGGTTTAGTATGGTTATTTGCATCTTTTACCTGTGATGCTTATGGAAGCCCGTATGCCAAGTAAGTGTGTTAGACTCTTGGTCAGTGCAAGACAGACTGTATGGAAAAATGAAAAATCCTTCTCAGATGACTCCAGTCAGTCCCTACCTGTCTTAAGAGCTTAGCCTCGGCTCTTTAGTGAGCCAACCCAGAAAACCTACAGAAGACTCACAGAGTAATGATTACACTAACTCCCTAAACACTGTGAACTCACAAGGTTTGTTTCTATTAAATATTGAGGTGGCATAGAGTAAAATCTGACTCAAATTATGTCCAATTAATTTTTAAAAATGAAAAATGCTATAGGTGAGAATATTTTACCATTTTATTTAGTAAACATGGATTTTGAGTAATTTTTAAACAACTTCTTGATAGTAATATCAAGACGTAAATGGAACACAGGAAGTTGTTTTAATTAAAAATGAGAAAAATAATTGAGCATATAAATGAAACCTTTTATAAACGTATCTAACCTATGTCACCATCTTGTTATATTCCCCACTTTCAAAGGAAAGAAAGCCAAGAGTTGGGAACTTGTTGAAAGAGAAGATAAAAGTTTTACAACTTCTATCTGTCAAAACTAAACATATTCCATTTCAAATAATGTTCTTCAAAATGCTTTCATTTCTCATTTTGCATATTTCACTATTAAACACTGTTGCAATAATTATTGCACCTCGGGCAGGAAATGTAGCTCATTGGCACAGTGCTTGAGTTCAATTCCCGGTACCAAAACAGAAAAAAAAAGAATTATTGCACCTCAAAAATACTTTAAAATATCCTAAAGAAGTACATGTGAAGGAACATATAAAATCCTCAAAAACTCTAACATAAACATTATCACTACTATATCAATCCTGCAGGATGTGAATTAAACCAAAATTTGAATAAAGATAGAAAGTTAATGCACAATGTGGAGAGTATTATAACCAATATCTTCAAATGAGTTAAGTTTTATTCTTGTATCAATAACAGTGTCTCTTCTGTCTGGGTAATTGGTACTATTTTTTTAATGAATAATACACTTTTCATCGGAAAGTTATGCGTGTGTGAAAATCCAAATAAAATGAAATGAAACATATAGTATGTATGGTTTTCATTTGCAAAATTAACAATAAAGAATTTTTATAAGCCCAGAGTAGCACAGCTTTAACTGTGATGACATTTAAACAGCCATAATATTTCCTAAAGTGGAGTCATAAAATCTTCAGATTCTCTTCTCAAGTTATAGGTATCCACAAAAACACTGCTTTCCTCTTGTCTTATGGTGTTCTGATCTTATCTGTGTCCTCTTTTTCCCTCTTTTCAAAATGGCAAAGTAAAAATAAAAGCCCTATGTTCTTTAAAAGATCCAGCATTATTGCTTAACAATGTGCTATTTGTCATTATGGGATGTTGATAAGAATTTTCTTTTCTTTTTCTCTAAAGGTCAAATCCTGGCATAGAAATGTGCCACATCTTCCTGATATTCGTGGTGCAATAATAGACTGTATACTCAGATGGGCTTAGAAAAATCTGCACTTCCTCAGTACTTTATGGTTAAAGTAGTTTGTAGCCTGTTCCATATCATAGAAAGACAGTGTCCTGTACTTTCATTAATATTTCACCATCCCAGTGAATGACTTGAATGGCTTGAAATTTCATTTCAGTGAGTTCTATTTTTCCCCACTAAAGTGCTGTTGGTAAAAACTTATGCATGGAAATATTTGTATAACCTAAGTAATAGCCACAATATTTATTTCAAGTTTTGTTTTCTGCTTTCAGAAACACAGATCTCCATTCATTTATGGTAATTATATATTTGTAAAAGGCTTATACTGCTGGGATAAGCAGAGAACAAGAGAATGTCACCTTTGTTTATATTTTCCTAAGTGAATTAGGTATTTGTGTCTTAAAAATTTATTAAATGTGTCTAAAAACATTATCACCATATGAAAATAATGGGAGAAAATTGGGGAAGAGGTGACATCCAGAGGAAAAACAAGTGAAAATACTAAGTCAGGAAAATGAAAGAAGGCAATAGAAGGAAAATGTCTTTGTCTACTTTGTAACAGGGCTTAGTGATGGTAAAAAATGGCATTTGAAGACTGATTAAACATCTAAAGTGAAAATAACATGACACAGAACAATGTCAGGGTACAGAAGATTCTAGAAATCGAAGAAGACACTGTTGATTATAGTTGCTTTCTTCATGGGATAAAATAACAATTAAAGGATTTTACATAAAATAGTTATTACCAAAAAAGTAAACAATGTTTTAAAAAGTATGTTTGTAAATATGTAGTAATAAATGAATTTACAAAGGGTGCATGTCTCTCATGAGTCTGAAATAGTCACAATACATCTGTTGCCTTACTTGTCTTTCTTGAGTACATGTGTGGAAACTTATGAAGTATTTTATCATGTCTGTGTAAGTAGATATCTATATTTCTTGTTAATGTTATGATAATATTCTAATTTCTCTCATTACAAGTATAGTCCTCATAGAATCCACACTTACAGTAGTATTTCCTTTATCATATAACAGCTGTCATGACATGGGCAGGGATAAGAGTTGTAGGACTATGTATCTAAGAACAACACCCAAAGTGGATGTGAATGGAAATGTTGGGGGGGGGGTGGTTTGAGCTGAGGAGTTCAGGAGAAAGCACATAAAACTACACAGCAAAATATGAGCCCGAGAATCAATTCTGAGGGAGAGAGTAGAAACAGGAGTTGAAGACAAGGTCAAAGGTTACAGTGAAAGGAAAGTACTGGAAAAAATAGAGAGGAAAGAGGGAATCAAATTAAACAATTCTAAATGTGTCTGTAGGCTATTAGTTCTTCTCTTAGTGTCTTGTGATATACTTCAATGATTACAAAATAAGGTAGGCAAAGATAATCCTAGGTTGTGTTTATGTTCAGAATGCTTTCTTTCTTTGTCTTTAATTGAAAGTGCTATAAGATGTCACCAGACATCTGGACTCTTTATCTTGAAAGACTGATGTGAGAAACATACAATCTGCCTTTTATTTAATAATTTCTTCTAAGTTTCTCTTATAGTTTCTATATGAACCATAATGGAAAAATGATATCACAGGTTTAAATATGTTTTGAAATTAGACTAGTTTTGCACTTTCATTGTATATTAAATATGTACTTTAAAATTTTCAAGCTCCCATTCTCTTGAGTTGTTTATTCTACTATGTTATGTTTGACATTATTGTGTGTAAAGCTAAGCTCAACTATTTCAAAGAAAGAGACATTATGATAGCTACTGTTAATATCCAATTGTCTTGTTGTGAAGTGCTGTGTTGCTTACATTGTTCTGTTCTGATCTCCTTAGATCTGTCCTCTTTTGTTTTATTCTCTTTAAAGTAAAAAATAAAATAAAATTTTCAAGCTTCAAATTTCAACTATAAAAATGGGTTTAGCAGTCACTACTTTGCAATATGCAATTATAAAATCACATAACCTGTGTAAAATATATGACAGTATATAATTTAATGGCTATGAACACATATGAATGTGTTCATATTTCATAAAAATAAGAGAAAAAGAGGACAATGCAAGGGTTAAATCTTAAATTCCCCTAAATCCATTTCTCAAATTTTCTTGTATTTCTTACCTTGGTGTTACAAGCAATGGTATTTCTTATAAACTGAATTTTAGGTAATCTAAATTGGATTTATCTTTCTCCTATTTGAAAAAAATTAGCAATAGAGAAATTAACAGTTTACCAGTCATTCAAAAATGTTTCTCAATTACTCAGCAATATGCATTATATGTTTACATTAATGATGATATTATAAAATCCATTTTCTCTGTTTTTTCCCCTCATGTTTATTCCTAATGTAAAACAATGATCATGGAAATTGATGATTCCAATAAGGGATTACAAATTCTCCTTTCACAAAAAAACACTTTGATTCTTTTCTCAAACTTCCTAATCCTTTAAGAAGAAAATAAAAAATGATCTTAAGATTCATGGTAAGGAGTTTAATTCATATAAATACAATTCTAAGAAAAATTAGTGTAAAGGATAAGATAGATGTGAAATTTCCTTTCTATGGAGATGCAGAGTTACTTATTCATTACTTTGGGGCAAATTTGGTAGTTTTATATCACTCCTTTAAAGATATAAAACTGATTTAAATGAATTTCCACTCCTGCCTTTTTGCTTAGAATGAATCCATAACTGTAGAATTATTTTTATGAGGTTTATAAGAAAAGTTACATTAAAAAGAAAAAGGAGTAATTTTACATCTATAAAACTGTAAATTTCAACATGCTATAAAGCTCTATTGGTAGGCATTAAGTATCCCTTGTATAAACTACCAACTGAATACTTACACAATTTTCCATTTATACTGGTAATTCATATATATCTCATTACCACCTATTCTTTATATTACAAAGATTTAATGAGTGTACATTAACAAGTTAATGGTTGCTAAAATATTATATACCTAAGTTGATACTTTCAGTTATGCTTTTTTTGCTTTATATAATATGCAGGCAACTATGTAACTTAAAATGCACAAGTTATACTAGCATAACATTATGTTTGTATAAGTTAAGTTGAGAAGAGTTAGCAAGCTATTTTTATGTTTATATTGTATTTTTCTATAACTGTGAGTTTATGTTACTTTTTAATATACATACCAAGTAATTCATAAATATTTCTGTACAATTATTCTTTGGATTGTTTTTCTACTGAAAACATAACTTGTCTAAAAACTTTGAAATATCATATTATTCACTTAGGTTTTAGTTTTAACAAATCATTTGAGTCATAATGAATTTTAATGCAAATTTCTTATTCTACTAAAAATATAATCTATGTTTTACAAAACTATACATAGTGGAATTTGAATATCTTGGGGTTTTGGTGGTTGTTGTGCTATTGGACATAACATTGCTCCTTCATGAAAATGTGAATCTTTGGGTAATGAGTTTCAACTTTATTTAAGAGAGAATTTCCTCGCCTACAACCCGAGGGAGATGAACTGATCAATATTTTGTTTATTGGAGGTCTGTACTACAGAGACAGTATAGATTCACACAAGATATTCAGGTGTAAGAAAGGAAAATCCATAGTTGATTAGGGAACTCTATGAGCAACTAATGACAATCAGTAACATAATGTTTCCACATTTGTGACATTACTGCTTTAATAATCTTCCTTTTAACAACACTGCCTTACTTCAAATTCCTATAAAGAGCACAATATTGCATCTGATTGCAAAAGGTACACAATGTGTAAATACTGAAAGCTGGTGAATAAATATAAAGTGGCAACATAAAAGTGCAAATGGAAATATCAAACAAAATATCTGTTACTAGCAATCAAGTGTGGCATTTTTAATTTTCACCCAAATATTTTGATTATTTGTAGACATCTTGACAACTCAATACCATGTGTCTTAAACTAGGGCAATATTCTCAGAAGGGACATTAAACGACCATATAGAGTATCATTTGTGAACCTCACATTTTTATTGATACCGTCATGCAAATGTAGACTTCTATAGTCCTAGACCCTGATAATTAAAACAGGAATGAGAATTGGTGGTCTCTCTCTTTTTCTCTTTCTCTCTCCTTCCCTCTCTTACACCTTTGAAAGGAATGACTCAGAAAAAGGTGTCTATATATGCTAGGGAGAATGGCAAATGTTGGTATTTTTGTGCTTTTGGGGAACCTACTGGTGGAGCTAATGTTCTGTAGAGAAGATAATGTTCCTCAAAACTTTTCAGAGGCTCATCTAGCTTGTCACTTTACTAACCTGTGATTTATTAAATTTTTTATTACACAAAATCGACTGCTCTTCAAAAACCAATTTATTTTCTTACTGAACTAATGCTTAAGTTTTGGTTTACAAAGATATGACCAGCTGTATTCCCATCTTACAACAAAGCATATTCTTGCATAACACACAAAAAAAATTAAATTCAGGTGAATTCTTTGTTAATTTGTTAGTTTTTTGCAGCACTATTTATTTATAGTGCAATAATTTAAGTTATAATTTTGAAAGTTAAGGAGAATAAAAAGTGGAAGGAAAATAGAAAGATGACAGAATATAACTGAATCCACCCCTCACACACACACTCACACAACATCATAATGAGGAAAATTCAAAACAACCTGAAGTCATGCAAGATTGGGATTGGTTTGTTATTGTCCATGGTGCTCAACAGAATAAATTTAACAATGAAGTTGCTATCCAGCAGAGGTAATTCTGTAGTAAGTCTCAGCAGTCACTGGAAAAGCTAAGAATATCCTGATTTACTTATGTTAGGTATGGAGCTTATATTTAAGAAAATGTGGGTGAATCTAAACATTGCCAACTCACAGCAGTTTTCCTGAAGTGACATTTAAAAATCACACAATATACATTCTGAAAAAAACTCTTTATCTTTGCAACTAAAAGGATAATTTTTGCTTAAATATTAGGCAAAGAAATTAAAAATTAACCATATAAACAATGCTTATATGTAGATGATTTTTAAGTTATATTTGAAAATTGAATTCTGATAAGACAAATTATAAATCAGAGACAACAAGAGGGTATGAATTATTTCAAAATAACTGATCAATGTTTATGATCAATAGATCTATAGTAATTATCATCTTAATGTACAATAAAGGCAAATTATGTTATTAAAATATCAATACTTGACAAATTTTGTGGCAGAGTGTAGAAATAATAAGGAAAATGAGGCATAATCATTATCAAAAATTAGAGTACCCTGTTAATAGAAGAATATTCACCTTAATAAATGTAGAGATTCAAAATTTTAAATCTTTCACATTTTCAAAACAACATAATCACTACAACAATAAGAATAGTTACAAGCTCATGCAAACAAGATTTAGGTGTTTTTAACTTTGCAGAAGTGACTCCATTAAAGTGTCAAAAAGCATTATAAAGAGATAGTTTTGAAAGCTGTCAGACTTTACCAAGTGGACACGGAAAAAAATGTTTATACATAAGTGAACTGGCAGAGACATGAAATAGTTCAATAGTTATAGGAGGTAGATTATTTTTCTCATGGATGACTGAGTTTAGCAGTAAAATATGGAGACCTGGGAATTGAGTCTAAAACACTAAAAAAAGAATAACTGAGGAGTTATACTTAGCTGAATCCACAATATGATAGGAAACCAGTGACCACTGGAGAGCAAGAAATGACATAGTTAGATGTGTATTTTAGAAGAATCATTCTGTTAGCTTTTGATAGATTGTGAGATATGAGTTTATTCCAATGACCCAGTTAATTCCTCTAGGACTTAACCTCTCTTATGCTCAAAGACTTGCAATGGACTTATTTACAGCTATCACCACAGTGATAGGTTGATATCATAAAAACAATCTAGGGAACGTTCTGTACATTTACACTGGATTATCATGATTGGGTGGGGAGATAATATTGGTCAATTATTTTGTGGTTAATAAGCATCCCATAGCCTGCATAAGATCATCTCATGGTTTACCTTTGATGGATTCTAAAAGTGCATAAAAATATTACAAAGGCCAATACTAGAAGTTTGGGATAATAAATGTGATGTATACATAATGGCTATTTCTTAATTTTTGTTCTCAATTTTGCATTGAGTGTAAAAGAGATCAATTTATTAAAGACTAAAAGGGATCAATTTATAAAACTAACCTGCTCCAGGCAAAGCCTTTTTCACCTCATCTGTCAATATAAATGTTAAACTGTACAAATATCTATAAAATTACCAGGCTGAAGAATTTTTTTTCACTAAACTGCAAAACTATTACTGCAGAATAGACATCTGGTATTCAATTTGACAAAGCAGAGTTCCAAAATAAGAAATGCCAGAACAATAAGAATAACAACCGTGAGTTGAATCAACACAATAAAATATTTAAATTTAAAGCTTTTACATTTCAGTGTTTAATTGTAAACACTAAAACCACTGCACTTCAGGAAAGCCGACAGCCTACTACAAGAGAAATTTAATCAAGAATTTAGAGAAGCATGATCTAAGTACGTGATCCATTTTCAAGTCATTAGAATTCTAAACTGAAACTGTGAGATTTGGAAGATGTCAAGGAAATGGATAAATGTGGTAATGGGGATAAAGACAGAGAGGACCAGCTGGTCTGGCTTTGGTCTCACTCAAGGCTACTCCCCACCACTTGCCTCCAAGGGAGTCAGTTTCATGGTCAGGAAGGTGTTGGAATCATTCTGCTCATTAATTAAGAACTCTGGATTGAGATGGGAGATGAAGGCATCCAGGTCATGGCAAACTAGGTGTAGGCATGAAATATCAGACAAGTTAAAAATTTGCAATATTTTGGAACTTATAGATAAATCACCAACGTAAAGACTTAACACTGGATCTATGAATCTGGTGTGTTATTTTCTAAATTTACATTTATAAGTGAAAGAAATAATTGTATATCACTATATTATTGCAAATATACCTGCAAAGTTGAGTGGATGTTCCATTAAGAATTTACATATGCATACATATTTTAGAAATTAAAAACATTCAAGGACCTGATGATTATAATTAAATAACAACGTTTGAATCATTAATATAATGTTGAATTTCAATTTAAAACTATATGTGATAATTATCAAAATCACTTCTTATCAAAAAAATACATATTTTGCCATAAAATATCTACAAGAGAGCCCAAATGATCTTTATAAGGAGTGTGATGGATTGAAAACTGATGGTCAGTTTTAACACAGCTGAACTGAATCAGCATGGCGCTGAGTGTGGAGGGTTCACTCCACTATGACTGTTTCCAGCATGAAAAGAAGAGGAAAGGAAGAGAGTAGTATTGTGGGTTTTTCCTAGGTGGTGTTGTTTTGAGCTGTCAGTTCTCCTGAAGAAGCTTTTTATGTTGGCTTCCCTGATACAAACTGGGCTGCTAGCATTGGAGGAGCTTGGGACCTTGTTGCTTAAAGTGGCTGTGGTTCAGTTTGGGGGAGCTCTGGTCCTTACTTTGAGCATCACTTCTTTGCTCCAGAGGGGAAGATGTGTGCTGTTTAATCTCCAGGAGAAATTTGTCACTCTGGTTTCATGATACGAACTTGGTTGTTCTCATCATTGGAAGAGATTGGGACCTCACTGTCGCTGAGGATGGCTATGGTATTTTGTGGTGAGCCTTGGTTTTTATTTTGAGTGTTGCTTCTTGGCTCCACTGCAGAACCCTCAACCTACTGACACAGAGCCTTCATTCCGCTGGCATAGAATTTCGAGCTTCCACCACTGACCTTAGAGCCTTCCCAGAGCAGATCCATGAAACAGACTTGCATGAGTCATTGTTGTTGGCTCTAGGCCTCCAAGTGGACTTGTGGAGGGCATTGTCATGGGCTCTAGGTTTTCAGCTGAACTCAGGAGGGACATTGCTTGACTGGCTTCTCTAGGCCTTTAGTGTGTGGCCAGATTACTTGCACTTCTTGTATTTGACTCCTTGGGTGACTGTTACAAATAATACTAAAAATCATGTGTACTGTATATAATTGTTCTCCTTGTTACCCTTGTCTACAACTAGGAGTAACTGAAAACACCTTCCAATGCCTCCATTAAAATTAAATTTTACTCATGTTAGTTCCACAATCTATTGAAGATTAGAGGTATCAATTAATTCACCAATATGGGTTCATTCACTCAGTCACTTGCCAAATCCTGCAATATTCATTGTGTGCTGTAACTGTTGCAATAATAAATAGTATTATCCCTTCCACAAAAGGTGCATTGACAACTTTGCCAATGCAAAGATGTTTTAAAAACATACTAGACAGACTGGGTTCATTTCCTGGTAATGTTAGTAAGAAGTCAGATTTTCAGATTCCCTACTCCTACTCACTCAAAGCACAAACAATTTGATAACTTTCATGAAAATAGAATGCCTTCCATGGTGTTTTGGACACAGATATAAGACTGTGAAATCCTGGAGTAGCCCAAGGTTGAGGACTCTTCTGAGAAGGGCAGCACATGTCTCAGACACAGACTTAAATATGACCCCCTTCCCCTGTGCATTGGATTCAGTTCCACCAGGCTTTGGTCCTTCCACCAGAACCACATCAGTGAGCTGTGTATAGAAACACAGCCACATGTCCCTGGGTGACAGAACCTCAGATCCTGTCCTGGTTGTAGACACTGAAATAGTCTGTGACTCAGATCCCCTTCTCAAAATAAAAAACCCTAAAACCACTGAGAAACATGCCCATCTATGCCCCTGAAGGAAGTTTCTCCTAATTCTCTTTCACAGCAGTTCTGAGGCAACTCAATTTACCCTGGTGCCCCGTCTACGCAAGGCTTGGTTACAGGCCTGTCAGCACCAGAATGCACCAGGAACCTAGCAGTAGCCTTGTAATCCGGATCCATATAACCCAGATCCAACTGTGCGCTGTTGAAGGCCTTCAGCCAATCTTGCTAGCACAGGGACTCAAAGAGAAAAGAATTTCTCCTGCCAAGTCTGTAGAGATTGAACGAAGTATTAGCACTTTCATATGTATAAATTCAAATTCAAGTCTATGTGATATCAACAAAGGAAATCAGAGAAGTCCCTAAACACACCAAACAAATGTAGATTTACATTGCTTGGCAAAGAATTGCAAATAAACATGATAAAGAATCTCAGTGGTATGCAGTACACCACATTTTGGCAAATAAACAGGAAAATAATGTATAGAATGGGCAAATAAAATCCTGGAAAAGTAAAATTAAAAATTTGTGAGCCAAAGAATATGTGACAGAGTAGAAAAAACTTCAGTAGATTTCCTTAAAAGAAGACTTGACTAGGAAGAATGAATAACACCAAAGAAGGTCATGTAAAATTACCCCATTGTAGGAAAACAGTAAATAAGCATACAGGACCTATATGACACCTTCATGTGGACTAACATGTACTTCATAAATGCCACGGAACCAAAATAGAGAAAGGTTAATATACATATTATATGTATATATTTCAAAAGTATGTATATGTTTGAATATGTATGCATATATGTTTGAAAATTCTAAAATCCTCAAAAATGATCATACAGAAGGAAGCTTATTTAAAGCTATTGGGGACTTTCTCATCAAAAAATCTTACACATTAAACAGGAGTCAGTTCACATACTCAAAAGGGCTGAAACAAAAACTCAAAGTACTATCCCTACAAATTGTCCTTCATAAAACAGTAGAGAGAAAGATATAAAAAAAACCATTGAGAGGTTCATTATAATAAAATGAAACTTAAATGTCGAAGGAAGTGAGTCAAGTTGAAGTAAAAGTGCTTAATAATAACAGGGAGGTATAAAATTCTAAAAATAAATACATAATTGAGTTCAGAATACCATAATACTAGCACAGTGTTTGAATCATATTTTAAGTCTAATAAAAAATTCTAAAAACAAAAAAGTTGAAAATAATTAGTTACAGTACTTTGTTGAGGGGTCCAAAATGTAAAAACTCCTGCACTGTGATGGCTGTCATCTGAATGACAGAGGAATTAGAAGTCAGGAGACGAAAATCCAGTGGGATGCCACTCTCGGTAGACTATGAGAAAGTGTAACACACAACTCAGGTCCAACACCGAGGCCTTAAGGCCACCTAAGACATCCAGAGTCACTTCCAGCATGCATGTCCACTATCTATTCTAAAGGAATAGAGCCACAGTGCTGGAAACCTCACAAGGCCACTTCTGTAAATGGAGATGGATCGCAGATTTATGTAACACAGATGCGTTACAGAGAGACAGAGACAGAGACAGACAGACAGAAAGAGAGAGAGAGAGAGAGAAGAGAGAGGAAAATATGGGAAAAAAGCTTTTGTAAATAAGTAAGTGAAGACAGGCTGAAGAGAGAGGAGGAGAAAGAAGAAAAAGAGAATGAATTTATACCATCTATATATGGGTACAAATTCCCTAGAATGAATGTGATGATCATTATATGTCTAAAATGTACCAATAAAATTAATTACTTACAAAGTGGGTTTACATAATTGGCCAATAGGACCACCCTGTGAGCATCTTGATACCCTACAGTCTAAGAGCCTCTATTCTCTCATTCAGAAAATTGGGGACAGAGATTGAATAATACATTACAGTGGCTAGTACCCTTGTTAACTATTCAGGCTGCTTCTTTAGAGTGCAAGGTGTAGCCAACCTCACTACACAAACTAATTTTTTTCATAAGCTGGATCCCTTTGCAAACCTTCTGCAAACCACTTTGAAGTACTAGCAAATTTTCATCATTCAAAATTATTTCTTATCCAAACATATTCTTCCCTCAGATCTATCTCTCTTTGCATCTCATTCATTTCTTTCCTTTCGTCTATATTGTACATGTCTTCAGATTCACTTTCCTTCCATATCATACCTTCACAACAGAAGAGTCTGATACAGTCATCTACCAATGTCCTTTTGCCTTTAAGATACTTTGTCCCTAGTGTGGGGTCTGTACCTCCAAAGAGAGCCTGGCAGCTTTTCTTACCGCTGCTCTTAGGAAATCAGATCATGTTTTTGTTACTGCAATCGAAGTGAAACTGGATTCTTAGTATATTTTTCCACTTATCCTACAAGAATTCTATGTCTTGGGAATAATGTTTTCAGCATTCTGCAGATCATAATCTCATCCAACACAATTATTAAGTTGTGAAATCAGATTTAAGACACAGGATACTAGATCTCAGGGATGACTTGGTGAACCACTCCAAAACGAATGTATCACTATAATCTATACTTAGAATTAGGAGTGAACAGGACAGAGAGGTAAGAGAATATCGCCTATATACCTATGATCCACTGGACAGAGGAAGAAACCTTTCCGTGAGGATGATCACATACTAGGAAATACCAGACTCAGCATCTCTGCTTGGTCACTTCCCATGTGCGCGATATTGGGATTTGCATAAATTCTGTGCCTCTGTTTTCTATCTTTAAAATGGACATAATAATATTGGTTAAATAGAATTTTATAAGTGTTAAATAAAAATTAACATAAAGAACATGAAATGTTGAGTATATATAAGCATTTATGCAGTTTTTTAAAATGGAAAATACTAAGAAATCTGTAGGAGAAGAAGAGTTTAAAATAGTGAAATGTTAAAATCCCAATGAAGGAAAAGAAATCATGAGATAGAGGAATCAGGAGAGTCATGAAACATCTTGGGCTCCTGCTCAGGATTAGGATCCTCATTCCTAGAGCATTCTAAGGATGCACTTTAAACAATCTGAGCCTAAGGAATCACATGGTCTGCAAATAAGTTTTAAAACATTATGTTTCTGATTAAAATGCACCACTATGTGTCTTACATACTTCTAAACATAGAGTAAAATCAATTTTTTTCTATTTTACCTCTGAAGCAACACCATGCATTACTTCTAGTATTATACTGATTCTAACATAAGGAAAATAAGGAAATGGAATGTTAAACACTACGTGAGTCAAATCAATCCCAAACAGTCATACTTGTGTAATGAAATGATTTATAAAAACTAATTAAGCACATATTTATCTGACTACCTAGGCCTGAAATTGAAGGTACTTTCCTGTATCTCCTCTAAACTAACTTACTCATAAATGTTATTCAAACTAACTTATAAATGTGTCATTCCTACCTTGTTACAGAGATCATAATCTATTTCACCACAGAATTATCATCTTTCAAATATTATACCAATGTTTAACAGTACTTAGACACATTACCCTTTTCTGATTTTCATCCTAATAATTTAGAAGAAGACTTTCTATTAGCTGCTTATGCATGTCTTGATTTTTCTTGGATCACACCTTCCAGAACAGAGCCACAGGCTATAATCAATCATGATTCCTGAGTTTTAGCCCCAGCAGTTCATAATTTAGTTATTAAAAATGCTTTTATTTTACCTGGACCAGGCAGAGTTCCTTGACTCATTGGCCAGCAGCATAAAGCGGTGAACAAGAGGGTAACACAGAGAGACAACAGATTTGGCCTTCGAAGTGGCAGCATCAGGAACCTCAGCAGGGGTGACAATATTTCCAGGCTCTTCACACGCATCTCATCATGAGCTCAACCTGTTCAGGTCTCCAGTGCCTAAGGACGCTGGTTATTGATTAATATCGAGTCAAATGTTTTGTCCTTGTAAGATGTAACTTAGCAAGCCTGAGGTTAAACATGAGTTTTCCTTTTATCTGTGAATATTTTACCTCCTCCTTATAGATGGAAAGTCTTTTCTGCCTCAAGTGAATTCCAGTGTGTTGAATCTCTTCTAGTGCAATAATTATAGATGGAAAGGGAGTATATAAAATTATAGATAAAGACAAACTGATCTATAGACAGTGTCCACATAGAGGGATAAAATTGACTTTCTCTCTCATAGTGGATTTTTTGACAGGATATAAAAGTTCAGTTTTTCATGGGAACCTTATAAAACATGTACTGCTATGGTTCTATAGTAGTACTATAAACAAATTGTGTGTTATATATGAACAGAGATCCTAAGCCTGTGTGGTGAATATTGACTACTGTCGCCTTTGACTGTGTAACTGTCTAGTTCTCATTTGTCTCATCAGAATCTACTGCATTTCTGTACTAGTGACACAGTTTATCATTAGTGATGGGTGCATAAGTATATATAAGAAATATCATGGTACAAGTAACTGTGTTAACGATTTTATAATAGCTTGGATTCCAGAGTTTCCAAACAAGAATGATGAGGTTAAGAGAGAAAAAGAGAAATCATTGAACAGCATATGATATAAAGCAGAATTCTAATATTTCATGCTCTTCATGAAGACCTATTATAATTTTTCAAGATATTTCATATAACTAGGGCAGTTCACCACCATGAAATCCAGATCACCCCACTCAAACAGATTTGTCTTAAACCATCTCAAAGCAGCAATTTTTATTATGATCTCTCTAATCAGATTGCTTTGACTAACAAAGCAATTTTGGCTCCAATCACTGATAGCCAAAGTGGTACTTCAAATTAATTTGATAAACTTCATGATACTTTATTTAGAAAAAAATAATTGAGTGTAATTTATTTAGAGGAAGGCTTTGTATGTTTTCCTCATCACCAGTCAAGAATAAAACACCAAACAATGAAATTGTCCATGAATGATCAAGTCAACGTATAATAGGTACATAAATACTAATTGTAATCTACTGGGCATTTGTGCCTATCACACCATAGTAAGTAACACTTTTGAGAATTTTGTCTACTATCAGCTACTGTCAAAATGTCTCATTTAACTGATTAAAATACGTTAAATTTTGTTGTTAGATTCTCAGTGAAAGCTAGTTTTTAAGCAAAAATAACATACAGAACTCAGTTAAATGATGCTATTCACTCAATACACTCAATCTTCATTTTTTGTGCATCCTGTAATTGCAAATCCACCTGTTTCCTAAAGTTTCCTTACACTCCGTAGTCAGTACATGCCATCCTTTCAAGGGCATCAGCAGACATGCAGAGTGACTCAACATTGGTGACTGTACCCACAAGCTCCCAGCTGAAGGCAAGTAAAAAGTCACTTGGACATTCTGCCTCCGTGCTTCAGTCCCCATACTGTAAACAAATGCCTCCTTTGCTGCATTTGAAGTATTTATACTTTTGTGCTCTTTGTCACATTTCTTCTGTAAAGTATCCTCTGAGAAGATTGCTTAGATTCTAAGTGTAATCAAGTTAAAGAAGACTCTTTTATGCCCTATGAAGAAAATACTGGTACAAATCCCACTGAATTCAAGCATGGTTTATATGTGCTTGCATATGGATAACAATGCAAAGCAAAACTGTGTGTTCATCAGTTGATGAAATGTAGTGAAGCTCACGGGAACTAACCCTATATTTACCATGTCAACAGGGTTTCAATAATTTGGTAATTGAATGTGGACATTTTATAGAACATAAGTGCAAGGAAAAGAATGAGATATATTTGTTCTTGTGTTCATAGGTGTTCTAAATGAAAGAGCAAACAACTATATAAAAGTAAGATGTAGAAGGAATGTTCCCTTGTGAAATAAGGCAGAGGTTTAATATATGCTGCATAAATTCTCTGCCAGCAATTGGAGAAATACAAGGAAATTTGGGGAAGAGATGTTGCAGAAAAAGTTGGGTTGCTGAGAGCAAGGAGTCATCTTCACTGGTCATGTTGCATCTTCCTTACTGGTTGTGTTGCTACTCAAAGTGGCCTATGATTTGATTTTTCCCCTCTTTGGTCTCACGAATCGAGCTTGGGACCTTCTGCTTGTCAGGCAGGTGCTGGGCTGCTGAGCAATGTCCCTGGCCCCCATGATACGATTTTGAGCCATATTTCAAGTAAATATTTGCACATTTGTTTCACCTACCGGATTATGTTTTCCTTTTCAGGATAGTGATATCACCTGACTGCAAAATTTGAATTATTGCAAGACTATCCAAAGGGAGAAATGAAATCAGCATCATAATCAGCCTCATTATCCAGATTTCATTGGCTTTTATTCCTCCTGCTACAATAACTCCACACGTACTCCTGAGAATCCTGGTGAATGTTACACACGAGCTCATTAGAACTTCTGGCTCATTACAGTTACCGTGAGACCTAATTTGCTGACTGCCACTTTAGTGGGCTTTGATTCTCTTTCCGTATGTACAGCCGTGTCTACTGACACCGTAACATGTTCTCGCACGGGTACTCAACCTACTGATGGCCGAGTAGTTTTCTGTTGCTGAATTGACTGAAAACTGAACTCTGCTGATCACTTTTTTTTTTTCCCACATACTCTTGTCTCTACCCAGGCACTGTATTCATATAAACCTGCTGGCATCTAAGATTGTGAGAGGGTGCTCGGTAAGAGTGTGGTAGACTGTAGCCTTGGTTTGCTTTACATATTCCATTAAATGCTCTACACAGAGCTGCTCTTTCAACCTTCTTGGAAGGTTGCTGCTACCTTCTTGGAAGGTTTCAAAGAAAAAAAAAACTCTCTGTTTTTACTCAGACACTTCTCTCATACAAGAACTCAGAAAGAATCTATAGGGACTTTATTCTGAATTAAACTAATCGTCCAATATCGTGTTAGAAACGTAGTACGTTTCAACACTGAATTATGACAACTTGTTTTTGTCCAAAGTTAATTACATGGCATTGTGGTTAAAAATATATGTAGTAAACCTTGCTCACTATGTTTGGACTATGAATCCACAGCATAATTGCTGAGTGGTATCGGGAAAATGATTCACTCTCACTAGGACTCACATTCTGTATATAAAATCAATAATCCAAAGGTACTAAGCTCATCAAATTGCATATATTAAACATGCAAGGTTATTTTATATGAATTATATTTCAATAAAGGTATCATAATTCAATCAATTAAAATATAAACTCCAGTGTAAAAGGCAAAAGATTTATACAATCTGAATTGAACCAGAGTATCCAATATGAATACAATTCCAACTCTGGGACATATGTGATGAATCTGCCTATTGTATGTACCTGAGTAGCCTTTGTTTACTTATTCTATAGACAATTTTAGGGTGCATTTTAAGATATAAATAGGAGGTTAAGAAACACATATGTATAGTAAAAATGTCACTATAGGCAAATGAGTATATTTATCATCTCAGATAGTTTCTTTTGTTGTTTTTATGGTAAAAGAAGCTAAAATCTAAACATTTACATGAATCCCATATGCAAAGAATTACCATCTATAATCCTGATGTTATACACTGGAACTGGATTTATTTATCCTACATAGAGGCACTTTGCATTCTCTAATGTATATCTTCTATTCTTTCCTCTCTTCTCAATCCTGTTAACTGTAGCAGAAACACTTGTCAAGGTTACATTATTAATCACTTAATGAGTTTTAGTTATTATTTTTCATTTTGAATGTTTTCTTACCTCATGTAAATCAATGTGAATTAAATTCACTTTATCAGTTTTCTAACTATGTTTTAACAGTAGGTTAAGACACATACATCTTTGCTTTTCAGTACCTATCAGCTAGCACATATTATGTGTTAAGAAAATATAGATACTAAAGATACAGAATGAATGATAGCTATAAAGAGACCAAAGGCATAAAAATGTGCAGAAAGAATCTATGTAAGTATCACATAGTAATACTTTCACTAACAGAAAGATGGGAGAACTGTATCTTTCCTGGTGACAAGAAAATTATATGGCATATTGCTTGTGCTTAATAAAACTTTCTTGAAGAGAAAGATATTTTAACCATGTATTGGATACTATTCCATAAAGTGTAACATTTAACACCCATTACATCATTGAACTGTGTGGGGTGATGAAGTATTATTATTGTTCCCATATTAGAAATGAAATGTAGGTAAAAACAAACATAGTATATCCAAATTGACACTGCTAAAATTAGGTGGAGTGGGGAATCATATGTTGAGCAGTAGGGTATAGTAATAAGATACTAATTACATTCCAAATGAAGGGAAAAGTTTAAGAGCATACAAAATAATGGATGAGAATTGTAAAAGGGTGTGGGATTTAAAATTCAGAACATACATAATTTTTAAAATTTAATATCAGTGTCATTGTCAGGTAAACAATTTTGGGAAATTATACCATTTTACTGTTCCTCAGTTTCCTTACCTATGAAAAGGAAAAAACCCAACATATCATGCATTATGATAAGATCAAGAATGAAAAAAATAAGGCATTCACTTTTTAGTGATGGGCACATAATAAGTTCCTAATAAACAGCACTAACTTTATTATTCTTCACATTTCTTTTTACATTATGTCTGCATGAAAGTGAAGGCTTACATTTATGAATCATTTATTTTAAATGTAATTTTAAAAATAGTTTTCAGTGTTTAGAAATATAGATTTAATTTCTTCTAAATGTTTACTTATATGAAACAGCTTATTACCTGAGCTAATGCAGTGGGTGTTCTATTCAACACTTGTGGGCATAACACGATGAATGAAGACCTGTGTTATTAAGATAGAATTTGGTTTTAAAGGAACTGCAAAGTGTAAATGAGGTCTTTCTGAGATGTCACCTTTTAAAATAACTGTAAATCTCTACAATGCCATTTATTATGACCATGGATATTCCTACCTTGAAAATATAAATAACATTTAAAAAATCAGGTTGAAAAGGAAATAATATATTTCATCCTATGAATTACACAAAACATGAACATACTTATGTTGTTGATGTTACCACTTTAATCATTTCACTTCATCATATAAACATCAGCAAAGATATGACCTGCAAAAATAGCTCCATATACTTTCTGGATTGAAACAGAAAAGCAGTTTTTCTAAGATGTTTTCAGTGGACTCTGAAGGAGTTTTGTTTTGTTTTGTTTTGTTTTGTCTTGTTTTGTTTTGTTTTTCTCCTATAGCCTAGATGCTATCAGAGTGATTGCCTGGTTATGATTATGAAATTGCATGATAATTAATGTTGTTAAACTGTAAGTTCATGTACATCTTACTGATAGATTTTATATAAATATGGCTGTTCTAATTCAAATCCAAATTGTAAACTGAGATCTAAATCTTGAATTATTCAAGTTCATTTAAGCCTGTAATTAAGAGTTCTATATTTAATCATATATCTCCACAATCACAGTATTTGCAGAAATTTATATTAACATACATTACTATTATATTCATATCATTACTTAATAGTTGTAGCAAATATTTTTTTCTACTCTTCTAAGACAACCACATCCAAGGGAACTACTAAGACTATTCCATTATTTGAATTTATATTTAAGGTGTGGAATATCTATTGACATGATATCAATAATATTATAATTGGTTCATTTATACGCAAAATAAACATATCAACTTTAAGCAAAAATTATGATGCTTAACTATATCATAATATATATATATATATATATATATATATATATATATATTCAACTTGCTCATTACTAAAAGTAGAAAAGATCTGGAAATTTTATTCTATATTTTGTTCTGACTGATGTGAAATATTCCTGATAGCGTAACTTTAATATAAATATTCCAAAACATGTTCAAAATCATTTTTGTTTTTGAAGGCATGAACAGCAAACCCTGAAGAATCCAATTACACGTTAGGAGAAATATGTAGCTAATTTAAACTAATGACAAGTTGTATGAAAAAGAGTAAAATATGCACAGGAAGTAGACGGTGGGTGGCACTCGGTGGATTTGCCATTTTGGATGAAGGCCTGTATGTTTGAATATAGTTTTCAATGAAGAAAAGAAACTGCCACGGGAGGAGTGAGAACTTTCTTGTGTGTGAAACATTGTCCAAAAAAGGAATTAGCTTTGAGTAAAGAGATAATTTAGTGTATTTGGCAACTGTCAGGAGTCCAGTGTGATCAGTGGGAAAAGTTTTCGGTTGGAAATAAAATCATAGGAACCCTTGCCACCTTAGTTAAGAAGTACTTTATTATACCAGTGAAAACAACTGTAAGGTTTTGTGTCTGAGCATGATATGATCTCATCTGAGATTTTAATAGTTTTTCCTTGTGGCCACAGGGAAGTGTGACTAGATTTCAGTAAACAGGCTACAAAGGCTGACATTGAAGTTGACCATGTTGAACAGAATAACAGCTTGAATGGGGTGATTGAAGTAACAATGAAGAAAAGCAGCAATATTCACAACAGCTTTAAAATTTGCATTACCTTTAAATTCAGAGGTTATACAGTCAGAACGCTGAGACTATATCACCATTTTTATTCATTGAAGCATTATTTACAGCAGCCAATTGTACAGAATTGAACTAAGAATCCATGGAGGATTAAGTGAAAAAAAATATAGAACACACACACACACACACACATGCACACGCACATGCACACACACACACACACACAGTGGAATACTATTCAATCTTGAACTGCAGGAAATGATACTAAATGAGATAAACCAAAATTTGAAAAACAAAGACTGCATGCTTTCATTTACCTGTGAAATTTAAAATTGTCTAAGAGTCAGAAAGAAGGGGGGTCTCTGAGTAGAAGGAATGGGAAATATGAGTCACAGGTTGCCAAACTTCAGTTCCAAGGACTATGCTTAAGAAGCCAGCTTTCCAACATGCTGGCAACCGTTAAGGATGCATTGCATGCTTGAAAATCCCATCAAAGTCTATACTCTCAACACAAAAATAACATAAGTATGGAAAGCTATATGTGTGTTAGGCTTAGTAATTGCATAATGTGTATTTATTTCAAGGTATCATGATATATATATATATATATATATATATATATATATATATATTACATTTATTTGTAAATTAAAATTAATTACATTAATGCTGTATGACAAAATGCTCTGATTCCTAGTGTCAAAGGTCCAATTCAGTTTGTAAAACTGAACACACTTATCCATTTAGGCTCTTTTTAATGGTAGCTCAGGAACTCATCACCTACAAGTCATTCATATTGTTCCTTAGAGATTTTATATTGTCTCAAATTGTTCAAGAGTAGTGACTTGTTTCAGGGTTTTTGCATTTGTGTCTAATGTACATTTTAACATGGTAGATACAATGCACTGGGAGGAGACAGTTTCCTGGAAAAATCCCTCTCTTGGGATTTGTTTTTCATGGTGCTATAGGATTTCAAAACAAGATGATAGGAATTTAACAATGGTTGTTAGATTGCATATTGTTATCCTGAGAGGAGTTGCTCCTATATCGCCATTTTTGTTGTTGCTATTGTTGCTGTCATTTTGTTTTTGTTAATTTTTGTTTGTTGGCTTCTTGACTTTTCTGGTTTTTTCTCTTTAAAATCTTCATAATCCCAGGTCTTCCGTATTTTTTTTTCTTTAAACTTCAAAAACATCAAAATAAAATTTCTTGGTCAAAATTTATGAATTGACTTCAGAATAAGAAAGGAAGTGCAAAGAGTATCAGTGATTTTTGGTCTGACTCTTATACTGAATGGCGAATTCTAATGTGAGGATGAGTAGAGTAGGCTGATTTACAGAAGAATGTGGAATTGTGTTTAAATGTTAAAGGCATTTCGTGGAAATGAATTAAGGTGTTTAACTGTAAGTTTCTTCTGTTCAGTAGGATTATTCACATGAGGGTATGAGTCTGAAGTTCAACTTTATATAAATTAAACTGGATGGAATCACAAAGAAAGAAAATAAAGAGGGGAGGGAAGGAGAAGAGAAAAGGAAAGCAAAAAAGAGTGGAAAAAAAGAAAGTTGGAGAGCAAAGGAAGTATGGTTCACTTCAGCTCTTAGAAACAAGAGAGACTTAAAAAACAAGCAGAGAAAGAGATTAGTAATACATCAGAGTGATTCACATACTAAGCCAAGTGTGAAAGCATTTCAAGAAGGCTGCCATCAACTTAATCAAAAGCTATGGATGGACTGAATATGATGACGACTGGGAATGGATCATTGGACTTGACACTTGGTCTTTATTGATGACTTTGACAGTAATGAGTGATGGTGACAATGTATTTGATGAGGTGATAAAATACTTTCTGTGGGTATAGAAAGTATTCAACATTCTGCTCATGAATGTTATATAAAGGAAAATATAAAAGTAATTATAGTTGAAAAGTCATATGAGTGACAAAATGTATTTCATTGTGCTGTGTTTCCTATGATTATGCTTATTTGTAAATTTAGGATTTGCTTAATATTTAATGTTGTTTCTCTAACACCATGAATATAATATTTTCTTTCTGCCTTACACACATAAATATCCTTAGAAACTGATTGCTCTGAACCTTAATTTAAGTGATAGTCATTCTTTGAAGCCTATATATAATCAGAGTTTTCCTTTCATGCTACCTCAGTAAGTATCTTCTATTACTAGAGCCTTTGTAATCATTGTATTATAGGAAAACAACTTTTGTTATTTTTCCTATGCTTTATTCTTAGTACAATACAACATTTTATTATCAACTACTTGCTCACCGGTTCACAATAGGTAGACTCTTATATTGTATAAACTTTAAAATCAAATTGTTTATGTTCAAATACCAGTTTTGACATTATCACTTGTGACATTTTTAGCAAATCTTTTATTTATTTAAAGTCCCAATTTTCATATATTCAAGTTAAAATAAAATTATAAACATATCTCAAACTTTCTTTGAGAATTTTAAAAGGCAATATGAAAACATCAGCACAATGCACATTTCAATAAATACTAAATGTGTTGTACTTTTTAAACCTGTTGCATCATTATATGCTCTTTCCCCAGGCCACTGATAATGCATTGTACACAACAAGTAATGACTCTATAACTAAATGTTTGTCCACGTTTACTCAAACAATTCATTTAGCAACTAACTTCTAGCTGTTTATTTTGTTCCATTCATTCTCCTAGACAGTTAAAATATATAAACAGTACCAATCAAAAATGACCAAAAAATATGGCTTTGCTACATTCTGAGGAGTTTATTCATTTCAAGATTGTGACCATCTATATGCGGTTTCCAAACCTGAAATCTGAAAACACGGAAGATTTGTACAAACTCCATTAATATTTTCTCTAAGTAAGTTTTCCATAGTTACAAAGTGTTGGAGATATGCATAATGTACAGTGTAAGAACACACTGTGTTTATAAATTTAACAAGTTCTGAAGTTGACATTTTATCTTGCCCCAAGGATTATAGTTTATTTTAGTCAACTGTGGCTTATGTTTTATTGCCTTGAACTAAGTCCATTTATTACAGAGTTATTTTGAAATAGTTTTTTTCAGAATGCACATCTAAAAAAATTTATGGACATTAGTCAAAAATGTGTGCAGTAAAATAAGAAACTGTTTGAGATTTAATTTTGAAATTTTTAATTCTAGATGTAATGCTGAAGAACAAAAATAAAACGCTGCATATTTTAGGTTTTAGAAAAAATTTATGCAAGATTTTGATAAATTGAAAGAAGTCAATTTATTTGAGACATTTGGTGAAGACTGTACACATAAAGCTACAATGAAGACTGTACACATATCCCACAATGAGACCACTTTTGAAAAAATAAGTATTCTTAACCCAAACTATGCATTCTGGCATAAAGCAAAATGGAAAAATATTCCCTATGGAAGTGATTTGCTACAGCCAGAGAAAATACCCATGGTGATAAGGCTGCTCTCCTAACCCAGCAACAATTTTTATTCCCATAACTCAAGTTATCATGAAGGTCTTGCTTTTCCTTACAACACTAAAAAAGACTTTGCCACCTGCGTCTAGCCGCATATCTGTAAATAACAGATTGCACCAATTATGTTAGTGTTCTGTTGCTGTGCATTAAAATAAAATGCAGCAGTGAGAGAGATTTATAGGCAAATGCCTCCTTTAGAATTCTAAAGCTGATAAACAGAGACGTATGAATTATTAAACCGAATACAAGCTCTATAGAAAGACTTGTAATCAAGCTTTGCTTGTACAAAACAAGAAACCTGTGACTAATTTCAAATAATGTTGTTTGCCTAACGAAATGAGACATTTAAAGGTCAAATTTATAGTGGAAAGTTGGTTTCAAGGAAAGGAAACATTCTTACTTTAGCCTTATGTATTTTACTTGGAATAAGCATCGTACAGCATAACGTGAATGAAGCTAAATATCGTGATAGTCTAGAATGACTTTAGCTTCTTGCTAGACAGTAGTTTAAAAAAAACCTAATGTTTAAATTTATAGATTATAAGTCAAGGGTAATAAGCAACTTGAAAAACACTAGTTTGCATTTAAATTTTTAGTATAAAATGTAATAATTTCCAAACAACTACATTATTATTATTAGCTTGGTATGATTACCCTCTCTGCTCTGCAGTTTTCTCCTAGGAAAAATAAATTGAAGCAATTTGTTAATAACTGTGTCAGAAAAAGAACTCTAAATAGAGCAATCTCATTTCAAATGACTTTGCATGTCCTACTAGTTATATTTATTAAGAAAAGATTTCATTTTTTATCAGTGTTGGAACCTAATTCTCAATCTAAATGTGTTGAGCAGATGAACTGTCATTTTCTTAAAATAATTACATTGAAATGTGAGTAAAGTTGTCATCCCTGTGTTGTTTTTCTCTTCTCTACTGTCTTTTCTATCCCATTCACCACATCTGACTTCATACCTTACAATATCTGCACTGTAAAACATAGCCTTGTTTTCATGTCTGCCCTGTTTGTCTGCTCTCCTTAAAATCTGGCTTGGCTACAGAGGTAAAGTAAAGAATGCAAAGTCACTTTGTCAGTGGAGTGATTAATTATATAGATTTGTATGCACTATTCATTCTCGAACCCAAGAGTCTGTTGGGGATGTTTTTCTCTCATCCTTCTTTGTTTTTGAGAAAAAAAAAGTGACTTTAAGGTGATCACTGGAACATAAAATCAGTTCAAATTTTCTGATTGTGTTTTGTCTTTTTGCATCATGTCATTAACCGCAGTAGATCCTTCACTGATTGATACCATTGTAGCTCCCGATTCCATAATTTCAAAGAATGGAGGTTTTTTTTTAAAGGATTTTAAAAGAATATCTCAACTCCTAAAGGTGCATCGCTGTTATTTATATAGAAGTTTGGAAAAAATCATCTTAAAGGTCTGGCACCAGAATTATTATTGGTATTCTTGCTTTTTGAATATAGTTACCCTACTCCAATAATGTGAAACCATGTGTGAAGATAGATAGAATGGATGAGATTTTAACATCTGATACAAGTTGCAGACAACTATCCAGCTCACATAAAGCCATATTATTAAATTGTATCATCTGGACTTCAAAGAGAACTGTAACTCTAGTCAAGATTAACTCTACCTGTTTAAGAAACCCAGAAAAGAAACAGGAAAGTAATTCCACTCTATCCAGAGACTAAAAATCTAAATTCAGTATTTCCACTTCTCAATTTTTTGTGATTTGAGCCTTAGGGTAATCTGTTTTGCAGAAATAAATAATGAAGTCATATGCCTTTTAGGTGATGAATAATGTCATATTCACACTCCTTCTTCATCATTTACACTTGATGTACTATTTTGGTAGATATCTTACTTGTTTTTAAAACATGCAATTCTGTGCTAGATTCTTGTAAAACTGAAGTTAACTTAGTAAATAAAGTTGTCCAGATGTTTTTATCTTTTCTGAATTTTCCTTGATCATTTGGTCAGTTACTGAGAAAGGTGTAACATTTCCACTTTGATGGACACCTTATAAATTTGGTTCTTTTCTTCTGTTAATTGTTTCTGAACAGTTGTAATACTGTGTTAATGACTGCATAGCATTTATAATTGTTAAGTTTTTCTGGTTCACTAGCGCCTGTATTATTATGATATGCATATTCCAGTTTATTATCTCTATAAATAATTCTTGTGCCATGGTTTATTTTGCTTAGTATTTATACAGCTTCTATTGCTTTCTTTTTTATAATAAATTTGCATGACAACTATTATTCTATACTGAAGGGTTATAATTTTCAATGTCCCTTTAAATATCTTTCTTCACAAAGAATGTATTTTAAACAAATATTTGGTCAAAAACTTTGACTCTATAATGAAGAGTTTTCTTTTACTTAGATTTTATGTGAATTTATCTATTTGCATTAATACATAGAACATCACTTTTTGGTTTTTATTTACTTGTATCTTTTTTCCTTTTACTTACAGTTACTGTTCTATTTTTATCTATTAGATTTTCTATTGCAAAATATTTTACAATTTAATAATTTTATGCACAAATGTACCCTGAATCATTAGCACTAATTGAAATGATTGATAGTATCAATTCCCAGATAATTTTATGACCTTAGATTATATTAAATGTTTCTAGTTTTTCCTACTCTTGATGTGGTTGCATTCATATATTTCATTATTAGATTTATTTTCAACTCCTTAATTCAGTATAATTCTTGCCTATAGCCATTATCCATTTACCTCAAATTACCACAGTTACTTTCTTTTATACATTTCCATGCATTTGCTAGGCATACAGTTTCTAAGTCTGAAGATCATTGCTTATTGTTACTTTTATTGTGGTATTGTTGGTTAGGAATGTCCTTTTAATTTTGGTTGACTGGAGATATTTCTGTGTTTATCTCTGAATAAGATTTTCACTTGGTATAGAATTCTAGATTAGTACCTACTTTATATTTTGTTTTCAAATACTCAAAGTGGTGTCCCTGCTTTTTTGATAGTTACTAAGATGACTTCTGTCCTGTTGCTCATTTGAAGCCAGTGCATCTTTTCACTTTACTTTTAAGTTTCAGGTTTTCATTTGGTCTTTTAGGTTTAGCAGCTTTACAGAAATGTGTACAAGTTTAGTTTTCCTTATATTTATGCAACAGAAGTTTATGTACTTCAATATTTTACTAAGGTCTCCTATCAGTTTTGAGAAATTGTTATCTTTTTTCACTTGAACATATTCTTCTAATATTTCATCTCCTTCAGATAATTCTTCAGCTAAATCCATATGCCACTTGTGGGGTTTTTTATGTGTGTTCCCTCATTTTTTGTTTCAGTTATCCAATTTGCAGTTTCCTCTAATCTATTCTCTTCACCATTCACTTTTTGTCTTTATCTGGCATATTACTAAAGCTCCTTACAATGCTTTAATTTCACAGAATTCATCTCTTTTGTAGTATATTCAAATTTGTGAATTTCAACATATTTTCATTCATATTTTTCATATATTAGTCATAAGTATTTCAAAGTCCATATCTGAAATTCTGAAAAAGCATTATCATGTTTATTTCAACACAATTAGCTTTTCTTTCTTACTTTCTGTTTCCTTTCTTTCTTTCTTTCTTTTCTCTTTTATTGTTCTGTTTTTCTTTCTCCTTTCTTTCTCTTTTTTCTTTGTCTCTTCTCTCTTTCCTTCTCTGCTATACAGTCAATTGAACCAGAGATTTAACAATGAGCATACATCTTCAGTGTTTTTGAGACATTGTTTAACCCAATTCCTAAATTATGAAGGTTGGTCAAAGTTTGAGATTCTCAAGAACATCTTGCCTCAGCCTCCCTGAGTTCTGGAATTACAGCAGATCTATGGCAAAACAACCTCATCTTGAATACATTTTCTGATGTCCATCTTTTCCTTGATTCTTCCCTTAGAAAGACTAATAATATTTCAATTGTATCAAACACTGTGTTATGAACCATAATTGAGGATTGGGAGGGTGTTCTCATTCTCCAAGTCACAGCCAACCAAACTTTGTAATGTCCATGCAGATCCCATGAATTCTTACTGCTTTAGTCTTTCTGATTTTTCGGAGGTGCAATTCTTGAACTACTGTAGGTCTCCCCTACTCCAACTTACCAGGTGCTAAACTCCATCCAATTTGTCAGATTTGTTAAATACCCTGCATTTTCAAATTGTCATTATGTACTGAAGTCTTTGAGACACTTTCTTCAAGGATTATCAGCTCCAATCTATATTAAGAATTGGGAGATAACTTGAGAGAAAATCTGAGCATAATGTCTACCTCTGCACATCACTTCTCTCCAGGTTCTTGGCTGTATGAGTTTTATCTTTTAAGGTAGCCAAGCTCAAATTTCATTTTCTTTTCACCTTGTTTTCACAAACTAGCTGAA
Organism: Hydrochoerus hydrochaeris; assembly: GCA_004027455.1. Lineage (NCBI taxonomy): Eukaryota > Metazoa > Chordata > Mammalia > Rodentia > Hydrochaeridae > Hydrochoerus > Hydrochoerus hydrochaeris. The sequence goes on along the minus strand of PVLA01009676.1, from coordinate 38,285 downwards.
AGCTCTGCTGATTTCTTTGCGTCACAGTAGCCATCTTCTGCCAAGCTCCTTATCCATGTATTCTGTGCCACTTGAGACTTGGAAAAGACCCTGAGGAGAAAAATTAGCCGTCAGTTGTTGAACTAACCCCAAAGGTTTGCCCTTCCAGGATTGTGGCACTCCTTCACTACATTCCTCAGGAGTCTGGAAACCTTCATATGAGAGCTTAGCTTCTCTTGCATGTCATTTTGTGTTTTCCAAATTGTATTGACAGCGAAATATTTTCAGATTCAAGTTATACTAACATCACTAAAAGAAAATTTGTTGATATATTTATTACATATATATGGATATATGTCCCTAAATATAATTTTTCAGAAATTAATATAAGCATTTAGAGTTCAGTACTATTTTAATAGAGAAAATATGATTTTGTTGACTTCCTAACAATGGTCATTTATGTAGTACTTTAAAATGTCTTAGTATTGGGGCTGGGGATTTAGCTCAGCAGCATAAGCACCTGCCTTGCAAGGATGAGGTTGTGAGTTCAAACCCTGGTACCGATAAAAAAAAAGTCAGTATTTTATTGAATAGGATTGGATGCATTCATTAAAATGCTTCCTAAAATAAATTAAAGTAAAAAATGCATATTTTTTTGTGAAAGTGTATATTTGTAAAGAGTTAAGCAAAGCAAACAGATTTTTGCTGTAAAATACATTCATATATGGTGGAAATAGTGTAGCTGGTCATTGCCAAGGTAAGGGATTATTTAATAAAACTGGGTATATTGCTAGGGGACTACTTTTATTGGAAATTTGAAATAAAAAAATAAAAATAAAAATAAAAAAACACAGCAATGGCTCATTTAACAGGAGACCTCGAGTTTGCAAAGTGGGGGACATTCAGTAGGTAGATACATGGCTTCCCAAAACATTCTAGCCTTTTTATTTTATTTTTGGATCATGCTGGGTGGGAGTGTTCAATACTCAGTTTATATAAATGAATTCAGTACAAGTAATTAATGATCAAAGAGATTCAACACTGCTATTATACTGTTAATATATTAGCAGGTTTAATGCAACCTGTGAAACTAAGTTTCAAGAAAAGAATTGAAAGACAGAGTAGTTCCATTATTATTATGCTTATAACATAGGACAGGACATCTACAATATACATGTGTATTAGATAGCCTAGTTTAAAAATTAAAAGCAACCTTGCTTAAAAGATTTAGAATACAAGTTCCATGACCTCCAAAAGCATAAAGTAACTTAAATTTCTTGGCATAATTTGCTAGTAGAGAGATCTAGTCTACTTACATGTCTGCAGCCACAGTTCTGAAACGCATTTAATTGATGTCTATTGTCTAAAGGAAAGATTTAATTTCTATGCCAATTTTGGCAACATAAGATTTAATCAATACATGATAGAAAATGGGGAAAAAGGTGTTCTGCCTTCTTTTTTTCTCATAAACAAACACTGTAAAAAAAGAAAAGTTTGGAAATGATGTAAAATGAAAACAAACTAGGACAACAGTCTTGTGGATTTCATCATTAAAGATTAGTTTAAATAAATGATTCAAAGTTGTGCAAATGAATATGAAAACCTTTTTGTATCTTTTTAATTTAGAAGTTTCAAGATGACCTCAGCTACAACATATTTATGATTGTATCTGTCTTAGTCCCCTTCTGCTGATATAAAAATATCTTACATTGGGTGGTTTATGAATAAAAGAAAATCACTTTTTACAGTTCTAGAGTCTGGGAAGATAAAGGTTAAAGTACCAGTGAGTTTTTGTCTCCTGAAAAATTCCTGTCTTCTTCACGAATGGTAGACATCCATTGCAGCATCCTCCCTTGGAGAAGTATGTGAAGGCTCCCTCATGCCTCTGATGAGTCGCTAATCTCAGCCATAAAGTCAGACTCCTAATACACTGACAGCTACCCAGGAGAACTCACTTCTTAATAAGATCACTCTGGATATTAGATGTATATGTTTGATCTTTATTTTTCTTTGAAAACCAAGATTTTTTGAAAAATCATATCTCAATGACTTTCAAATAAACTTATGCTCTATTGATAATTATAATACCTAGATAAACTGCTAGAGAATTTATGTCAGAACAGTTTTATTGAACCTAAAATATGCTTGATCAATTTATTGATACTTGAAAACATAGCTGGTTATCTGATAATTATTGAAAATGAGAATATTTATGTTAAGAAATTATTCATGCCAACACCAAGCCACTACATTTCCTTATGTATCAATACTATTTATGAGAAAATTATTGCTTTTTAATTAACCAGTCAAAATTAGAATGAGTAATACCATCAGTGAGACAATACCACAGCCTATTGTACACCCTATGAACTAATTATGCTAATTTGAGTAAAAAACGCCTAATTAATTGGATCAGCATTGGCTCTGGGTATGGCCGAAGGGATTTACTGAAGACATAAGACCTACCCTGGGTATGCGTAGCACCAACCATAATTGATGGCTGAATGGAATAACAGAGAGATGAAGAAGGCTCACTTCTGTGTATTAGGAAGAGCTCCAGTCTTAACCATTTCCTTAGCGGTTGACTCCTGACTTCCAGCACCAATCTTATAGCCTTTAAATGAAGACTTTTCTCCCTTGTGATACATCAGACATGACAGTGAGCCCCAGGACTTCAAATGGATTCTTCACATCTCCAGTACTCAGGCATCCCTTTTGCACTTTTCCACATCTGACTGCAGGAAGGTGTAATTAATTCTACCTTGTAAATACTTGTATATTTATATATCTTACATTGAAGATGTTTCTGTAGTGAGCCCGGACATATGCATACACATGCATAATAAGGAGCAGGAACTACACAGCTTTCCAAGCCAATGTACACCATTGTATGTTGCACAAGAGAAAAAGGATTCAAACATTTTAAATATGTAACATTATGCTTGAGCCTCTATGAGGCACTTCTAAGTGGGAATTTTAAAAATATTTAAACATATTTATATCCAAAAAATTCTAATTATTTTAAATTTTGGATAGAAGAGTTTAGTGTTTGTCAACCCATTTGAGGAGCCTATGGGAAATTTCAGTGGATGAGGTCCCAAAGTCAAAGAATGCACATGTGCAAGGTATCAGCAATAACCTCAGGCAGCACAGAGCAGAGCAAAGCTCAAGGGCCACTTGCACTTCTATTGCATAATTCTTATACAGGTGGTTATCTCATATTTACATGCTTGTATTGTGCCTATCTGTATCCTACTCTGTGCCTGAGATATATAAGTGGGATTGCATCCTCAGGTTTCCTTAGATACCTCTGAACTTTGAAGCAGTCTGAGCGGTTTCCCCAAAGTGTATAAAAACTATATTTGTTTAGGAACATACGAATGGTTTTCTACAATTTATTAGCAATATTACATTAATTTTTGGTTAGCAATATTTCTAAATGCAAGTGAAATACTTCCCTAAAATGAAAAACTATCCTATTCTACAAAAAAAAAAAAATTCATTCATTTTGGAAATTGATGTCATAGAACTTATTTTAATATTCTTAAAGAAGGCAAAATATCTTAAATTGTTTGCATCCTTTTTCTACTGCCCAAGGTTTTTATGGCCTTGTGGTATTAATACAAAGATTTTGGACAGTATCTTTATATGATGTCTATTCATCCAAATCAATGAAGTTAATGAATACTTAAATATTGGCCACCCTTAAATAATAGAAATATATGAACTGTGTCCCAGTTCATAAATGTTATAGTTGAGTGGACCAAAGAGTCTGTGTCCTTGTGTACTACAAGGAAAGACTTAACAAGTATCCACTTCATAGTAAGTAGTAAGATCTCAGGATGGTAGTAGGAATAGGCAGAAGAGCAGGAGGAACAAGGAGAAAGGGAACAGAAGCTTTGGATAAAGAACCCTCAAAGAACTTTACGCAATTCAGGCTTCTAGTATTTAAGAGGCCAAACACCTCTGACTCCAGATGCCTCCTATTCCATATTTCCTGGTGCTGAAAATAATGATCTACCACCTCAGAAATCATGATCTGCTAGTTTAAACATGGATAATCACCAGCATAGTGCTAGTTGATGAAAGAAGGAAAGAATGTGACTCATTCAATTTCTCTGTTTGTGGCTTATCTCAGAGACTGGTAAGAAAGTACCTGTCAGTTTCTGAATTCTCACTGGATTTTACATTTATTCATATTATAACTAAATACTTTAATGCTTTTAGTATTATTTCAACCCTCAGTCTCTTCCCAGTATATTGTAAACTCTATGAAAGCACTAGCCACAGTATCACTGAGCTTTATGCAACATAATTACTCAATAATTATTTGTTCAATTTAAGCAACGTATAGTTTTTTACAGTCTTTTTTGACATGATCAAACGTAATGGTTGATATATTGTGTCAACTTGAGAAGTTTAGGAGTTTTACTAAATAACACAGCAGTTCTACATCTTATACATGACATGCCTTATGGTTGCTGTTTATGCCCTACGAAGTTGTAACTAAATGATTCCTTGTGCCAATTTGAGAAATTTAGATATTTAAGCAAACCAGCAAGAGGCCAGGTTCCTCATTTTGTAAATATCCTGAAACTTTGCAAGAGGAGAGCATAGAGATTATGTGAGTGCTACACTAGCCCTAGAGAGGGTAGCCTGTTTACAGTATAAGAGAGAAAAAGATGCTTACTATCTTCCCTTCATTGCTTTTGTTCCTGATGTCTTTCACCTAGAACTATGGCCCCTCAAGCATACCACTATGCACTGGTGCCAGCTGACTATGAACTAAAATCTCTACAAACCGTGAGCTAAATAAATATTTGCCTCTTTATCTTTGGTGTCAGCCAAAGCAATGAGAAACATTAACCAACACACAATTTAGTATCAGGAGTGGGGCTATTGCTATGACCATGTGACTCAAGGATGTCTGGAATGGTTTGTGGGAAGAAATTGGAAAGTTACAGAGATGTCCCCTGAAAAAAGTAGATCTAGAACCTATTAGGCTGTTCCACGTGGAATTCTTGTTAGAACTCAAAACACCAGAAAATCAGTAAAGACCAAGTTCAGAAAGTTTCTGCTAAGAAGGAATACATTATCTGATAGAATTCAGATGATGTATGTTATGGCTTGGTGAGAAGTTTATCTGCATTTTTTCTTGTGTCCAAAGACTTTACTTGAAATTGAAGTTAAGGGTGGTGGATTAATTAATTTGGCATGAAAAATTTCAAGCAGTTGAATGTTGAGGCTGTGACATGGCTGCTGGTGGGGACTTTACCCAGCTCTAAATTCAGAGTCAAGAGCAAAAAGCCAGAAGGATAATTTAAAACATGAGTTTGACCAGAAAGGAAGCTCCAGCAAAGCTGTGGACTGCAAAGATAGAGCAAAGGAGATCATGATTGCTGAAAAGAAATAGGAGAATACAAAAGGTGGTTTGAACATCACAAGAAGAAGTAAATCTCCAGCCTTTGTAACATCCAAATTACAAAAGTGAAGAAGTTTGCTCAGAGAACAAAACTACAAAGCACCATGTTCCAGAATCATGGCAATATAGAGAACTTTTTCTGCAGAACTGGATTCAGAGCACTAAGCAGTGTAGACACTTGACCACAGCAGTCATCAGAGTGTAAAACCTGGCTACCGCTCCAGCAGGTAGCAGACCTTGGCATATGCAGAATGCAAGAGCTGTGGGATTAAGAAGATTTCCACCCAGATTGCAGAAGGCCTGGGTGCCAGGCAGTGTGTCCATGAGAGCAATATGTGAATTCCTGAAGGTGAAGCCATTGGTGCAGTGAAGACCCCAGAAATTTGGATAAGCCAAGAACGTGAATTGTCTGAGGAAACCTATAAGGAGAGAGTGAAAAAAGCTCAAGAAACAAGTTTATAACCACCAGAAGTGTCAAAGAAGCTGAGACATCCAAGCTCTTTGGAGTTTACAACTTGTCAAAGATTGTGCCAGATACTGCACATGGAAATATGTCTCAGAAAATGGAAAATAAATCTGAGGAGATTTGAAACTTTGACTTTTCAACAATGCTCAGTCTTTTAGGTTTGTGGCAACTATTAGAGATGGACTACATGCCCTTTGCATAAAGAGATGTGTTTAGGGGACCAGGGATGAAATGTTATGCTTCTAAAGAAATATAATGTTAGTGGACTTACTATTGGTTCTTGAGGATTGTTAAACATGTGTTATAATGTTCAAAGTGTGAAATGATAAGAATAAGCACTTCTTTGTAGCTATACACTGGTTTAGAGAAGTGTGTCTAGTTTCAAAGTTGACAAGAGATGGATTCTAATAGTTGATACACTGTGTCAACTTGAGAGCTCTGAAAACTTAACTAAGTGACTCGGCAGTTACATTGTGTCAACTGGAGATATCTAAAAGCTCAACTCAGTGACTGGGCAGTCTATATTTTAAAGTGTGAAGGGCATGTGCTAGGGTGGTTGTTTACAGCCTAAAATATTGTGATGGTCAATTCATTGTAACAAATGGAGACATTTAGAAGCTTAAGTAATTCAGCAGTTCTACATCCTAGGGTGTAGAGGATCCACCCTAGGGAGAGAAGCTTGCATATATATAAGGGAGGAAAAGAAGCTTGTTCTTGTCAATTTTTGTTTTTATTTCTTTTGCTGTGTTCTGTTACTGTGGACTTTTGACTCTGTGCTATGCCACCCTGCCTGGAAGCCAGCTGATTATGGACTGAAACTTCCATAGCTGTGAGCAAAGTAAAACTTTCCTCCTTCAATTTTGAGAGTTGAGAATTTTATCTCAGTAACAAGAAAAGTCACCAGTGCACAGGTGATATGTAGATGGCCCTCAGATATACTATTTTTTCACTCATAGATTCAAACAAGTGTGGGGTTCTTTTCTCTAAATTGCATCTGTGTTGATTGTGTAAAAAAATTTTTTTTAATTTTCTTGCCACCAGATGTAAGCCTAAACAGTACAGCATAACAACTATTCACAAAACTTCTACATTACACTAAGTAGTGTAAGTAATTTGGAGATGAGTTAAAGCATATAGAATGTGTTATAGGTTATACAGTAATGTCCTGATTCATGATGAGTTATGTTCACAAACAAGTTGAATCTCAAATAATTCAGTCCCTGAACCAAAGTGTTTGGCAAAATTTGGCTTCTCATCACAAAATCTGAATGAGGTGCTGAACATAACCATAACCATCTTCCTCAGAACTGGGGACTGGATTAAATTCATGGACTGAGGTACCATTGCAATTAAATACTACTCCATTTTATATGAGGAAATTGAGCACCTCTGATTTTGGTCGCTGTAGGTGGTCCTGACTCCAACCAATTTCCTGTGAATACCAAAAGGTTATTGTTATCAAAAAGAAAGACATTTTGAATTCTATCCTTAGGTAATGCCAAATGATTTTACTCAACAGGTACTAATAAAGTATTCTAGAATTTTCAAAAGAAAAATGTTCTCTTTTTATAAACACATATATAAATATGTCCCAACAATTGCAACTATTTAAGGATCTTAGTTTCTGATTATGCTACAAATTATTACTGGAATAGTATTCAAAAATCTCAGAACTGAACATTACTTTCACCAAATTACTAATTTTCAATCATCAAACAATAAACAAACATTTATTAACCCATGTTACATATTGATGACTAATCAATCTAAATTCTTGTAGATAAGATATTAAATTTAATTGTATGTTCTTTTAACTGTAAATGCAAACAAAGTTTGAATTTTATTTTCTCTATCAATTGATATTAATGTTGCATGAGTGACATTATATGATAAACTTAATAATAAAAATAAATTTTCATACTTAAAACATTGAAAATTACTCAGATCCTGTTGAAGTTCATATACTGCTTCCAAAATTTCACATTTTAACTTTAATATTTAAATCACTATGTTGCACATTTTAGCTCAGAACTACTCCCGAATACATGGCAGAAACTAAACTAAAATCAGAAATGAAAAAGTAATTTAGCTGGCACCTTCTAAAATAGAACAGTGGTTTTTCTACTCTATAACTGAAGATAGCAAGAAACACTATCAAAAATACATTTCTGGGTAATAATTACCTTAAATAAAAGCATTGATGGAAGCTCACATTTCATTCTGAGCATCCTGAATTCTTAGTGACCATATATCATTTAAAACATATTGATGTTACAAGCAGAGACTGGTTAGAAGATCTTTTATTCCTAAGAATGTAGTATATGAAACACTAATTGCCTAAAACTGGTTAGCTCTTTTTACCTTCATCTTGTGTGAAGATTAATAGCCATCCTTGAAACAGCAGCTACTTCCTATTTATCAAATAGAAATCAGTGGCTTGGAATTCTGCAACTTAACAAAAGAGAAGCAGTGCATGGATTTTTGACAGAATTGAGTGCACCTTGAAGTTGGAGTTGATAATACTCTCAATACCCTCCATACTCCCATGTGCCTCCATTGTTGTCAACAGTGGTCATATCTTTAATTGTATTTGGTTTGATTGATTCTATACACTTATGTTCTCAAGTAGCATCCATCCTACACATAGTTTTGCCCTCACATTGTGAAACTGTATCTTAATATCCTAATAATAAGTGGTATGGTTTATAGGGTTACCATTGGGGATCTCTGCAATGGACTCCAATCTTCTGCGAGGTGTTACAGCACACAGTATAAAGAAAGAGCAAAAGACAAAATGGTCATGAAACAGGGATCTAGGATGACCAGTTGTTCACAGAGAACCAAAGACCATGAGAAAACCAGAACCTCAACATCTATGGATTGAAGAAAATGGTGAAGAGATTATCAGATGACTCGGAGGACAGTGGTAGTTTTACACTAACGAGGATCCTTATGTTGATGAGAATGAGGAGAAAAGGCAAATTAATAATGAGTTTGCCCTTTCCTAAGGAAAACCATTTTTTTTAATACTACTGGTTTTTCAAGGAGACAGGATGTCTTCAACTAATATACTCTTACATCATGTGCCTGAATTGTGACTAGAGGCACATGAACTTATGATTCTGCCATAGCCGGCCAACTGGCAAGACACAAGCCCTGATCACAATTCAATTATGAAATGACTTTTCCCCAAATATTAAACAGAATGGCCCTTGACAGGTTACTAATTTATTTCCTAATATTTAGAAGGAGTTAATTCTTTCTTCTCAAGATTATGCAATTGCAAAAATGGTGAATTTTAGGGAAAAATTCACCCATGTTCTATAGTATACTTGAAATTTATATGCAATGCTTGTATTGCATTCAGTTCCAAGACAACTGATCAAAAACAAACTCATTATCTTCTACTCTAGGTTTTGTTTGCTTTGGTTGTTTTTCTTCTGCATTCATTTTTTTCGGTCTCTATCAAAAATGGCTTTTTTTAAAAAAACGCTAACCATACCAAAGTTTTTTTTTTTTTTAAAAAAAAAAAAAGCAACAAGAATTGTAGAAATAAATTACTGAAATGTTGAAAATCCAGAAAAATGAGCCCTACATTTATGAAATGATTATTAAAGGTGTCTAGCGTCTGCCAACTCTGCCTTAAAGAACAAGAAAGGAAGCGTAACTATGGAAAAGCGGCTTGAGCTATTGGTGGCATAAGTTTAAATTATATGTATTCAGTATTCACCAAGAGTCCACACCCTGAAAACTATAGCCTAATAATTTATTTGAGGTGTGAGCAAAAGGTCTTGGATCTGTTCTGTCTAAAGAAATTTTCTATTTATAGTATTACTTCTCAAAATTATTTTCTTTACACATACCCAATCCATGCTTATAATGTACTAATTTTAGCAAATTTTAAATATTTCCATGTCTATGGTAATGTCAAAAAATAGAAAAACACAATTATTTCAAATAAGTCTATATGAATTCCTGTATTCATTCATATTTCTATAGAATAGTATAAGAAATTTGATTAATTAAAAATTCACCTTTTAAAATGCCATAAAATTATTACAAGTGGAAATATGTTTTAAAGTGAAAACAAATCAAATGTTGCAGTCACTGTGTGGAATGAGTATAGTTAATCTGTGTTAGATACTCTAATGACAGCCAAAATTAAGGATTATCCCTGCTATGCTTTTAATTAACATCCTACTTAAAGCGTTGTAGCAGGAATATCCACTTGGAAATGCAGCATAAAGTGAATCAATGCATCTGAGATCTTAATGACAAGATGCTCTTTTTGTTTTCCTTCATCAAGAGAAAGTGATTTAGATAGAACTCATTATGAGCCACCAACTTTTTGATGTATGTATTACCTTATTTCATACAGTAATCCTGCCACAAAGAAGTCACCAAATTCCCCTCACAAGAGAGGAAAAACAGGGATAGAACACAATCATAAGGGTGTTTCTGTGCCAAGAGCTCAGCTCAGCTTCTAAAATATTATGAAATAGACTGGCGTCCACGGCAAAATGTTACACAATGGTGTTATCAGGCAATTAAGCCTGAATTTATCAAGAGATATTAAAAATATGGTAGGTAGGAAAAATCTAAGAACCACTTTTTATAAATCAGAGATCCCAAGAATTAACTTACATAGAAATGATTGCACAGGTTTAGCATTTCAATGGATTTCTTAAATGTTAAATATAATAAATCAGGGAGTTGGATAAGGTGAAATAGAAAGATATTATGAGATCTATATGTAACGCAATGGAAGGGTCATCCCTCAGTTGGAGGACTGCCTACAAATGAAATTGGACGATTACTTTTAAGACTAATAAAATCTACACAGTAATGAAAAAGTATGGCACTAAACTAGATGTTAACTAATTTTGGCAAAAGATTTTAAGTATCTATTTTAGTTATTGGTATATATTTTCTAATTGAACATGTGAAATACTGTTGTCTATGTTCTAAACAGAAAATATGAGGGTAGTAGAGATAAAAGTTTCCTTAACTTTCATTTTTTTGGAATGTATTTGTTACATTTTCACATTGGAGCAAATAAAACTTAAATAAGTCAATGAATGTGTCTTGAAGTAAAAGCTAGTACCAATACTTTGCAAATTCTCATATACAGAATTTTCCCACAAAAAGATAAAGAAAAATGAGCTTCATAAGTCATTTACATAAGTCCCGGAAATATGCAAAACTATATGCATATAAAATTATAAATGCAGTAAGAAATTTCATGTATTCAGACTCATCTGACAATTTTTATGACAACTAAGAGTGATTCTTATTGTAGTATAATATACTACAATATCATATTCCTGGTCTTAGAATAAAACTATATTGAATTGTTTTAACAATCAATGTATACACTGTTTCCATAAAATAATATAAATTGATTTTACAAAGAGCTTTCAATGATATTAATTCATAATACATTTTTGTAAAAGAGGGAATATTTGTTCTATTGATTTAAGAAATCTCTTGTCCAAACTACTGTTCAGGCCATATTCATGAATTGGAAATTGGTTTTAAATATACTTCTACAGACTTTATCTAAATTTCTCTTATTGACTAGGATATAGTACACTGAAGTATACAGTTATTATTACTGTAGTCTAATACATGGTTAGGAAAAACTGAAGAAATGATCACCTTTTGAGTGAGACAGCATTGAATTCCTTCTAGGGATTAAAAACCTGAGGTCACAAATACTGAAATGACTTATTTAAAATTAAAGAGCTATGAAATAATCAGCTTTATTTTTGTAATAAGTAATTTTCTTGCAAATTTATGATAAATGCCTTTTGACACTAATGGAAACTGAGACATGAAAATTGTAGTGTGTTTTATTTTCTGCTATAAAATGTTAAATATAAGAAAACCAGGTACATTTGTAAATGTTCTATTAAAAATCTCAAGTATTCAATTCTCCTTATCTTCTTACAACAGAAGATTTTCCTAAAACGATATAGTTTGGACACAGATTGTAATTTACATTCTTTTGCAATCAGAGAATAATTTTTAGAAATATACTAACATTTTTAATGTGTTCTTCATTAATCTACAATGCCCAGAGCGATCAAAAACTTAAAGCACCACTTTAAACACATGCTTTCTACAGTAATCCTCGTGTAGATATGCAGAGGGCAGGGTGTGAGCAACTCGAAGTCTCTAGAACAAGATACTTAGATATTTATGTAAGTGTATTTTATTGAGAGTAAGCCTTTTGAAGTACTAGCATATTGTGTTGAGATGTAACTGGAAATATGGAAGATTTTCTAAGAGGAATGCAGAAGAATGTTTTTCAGTTAGTTTGTCTTTTTTCTTCTAAGACAGTATTTTCATTTTTGTATGTGAACATGAAGGTAAGTGATATCTGTCATTTGATTGGGTTTGAATCTTTCAGTTATGATCAGTGTACGCTGAACTACAGATTCTCATCAGAGAGCAAGGCCATCGGTGACGACAAAGTATGATGAATACGCTGACCGTGTTACCCAAAGGAGCTGACCTTGCCACTGGTGAAGCCCAAATTAAAGTAAAATCCATAGCTCATTTTTCATTTACCATCATCCCATGTAGGCCAAAGCTTCCACAGATGTTTGGCAGCTAAGAAAATTTCAAAACAACTTGTTATCTTTAACAAATATGATCTCACTCTCATAATACTTTTCCAAATGTCTGGGAAAGAAAAACAGTCTCATCTGACATTATTTGTATTTCTTTAGAAATCCTCTTAGAACTCAGCTTCTAAATGACTCCATTCTTATATTAGAAATTACATGATTCTTGGCACATGATTATAACTTTCTTGGTTGTTATATAATAAAAACATATTTTGCAGATAGATTCTGTTATATTTGAAGTGGTTCTTACTAAAAAACTTTTTGAGCAGATTTTGACAAAAATGCTTAACATCGCTTCTAGAAAATTTTCCAAGCTGATTGACCTTCATCTATTTTCCTTTTAAATGAATCATTCAGAAATAAATTCAAGATAATTTCATTTTGCTTGTGTGTGTTTGTGAGTGTGTGTTTTTTATAAAATCAGACTTTTAGATAGTTGAATTTTTAAATGTTAACAGAAATTTTGGAATATTTAAGCATGATTTTTTTGTAAAAATAAATAATGAATGCATTTCTGCAATCCATTTTGAGAAGGTATGAATTATCCTTGTTTCAAATACTTGCAATAAAAGCCAAATACAAAATAACAAGTTGATACTGTTCTGCATTTTTATTATTAATAAATTGTTTTCCTACTATATCTTCAAACTTTTCCCAGTTTTTACCTTTATTTTTTTTCAAATATGAATAAAGAAGAGCTATTTTAAATATTGGCTAATCAATATCGATATATCACATCTATTAGTCAAAAATGTTTTCATTAAGTACAAATGAGATAATGTACCAATGAATATGAATCAGAATTTATTTCAGTTTATTTAAAAGTTGCCTCAATTGGTTTTTGCATTACAAATTCTGAGGTAATTTTGAGATCATTTCTTAATGAGGAAAATAAGCATAAAACATCTTAGTAATGGTGCTGTCTTAATCCATGTTGCGCTTCTATAAGGGATTGGTAATTAATAAGGAAAAGAAATGTACTTCCTCATAGTTCTGGAGAATAACAAGACCAGACTTGATGGAGTGAGCGACTTTTTGATGCAGTAGCTAATAGGAAAGGCAGAGAGAGAAAGAGTGAGAGTGAGAGAGATAGAAACAGAGACACAGAGTCACAGAGACACAGAGACACAAAAACAGAGAGAGAGCCCATGCAAGATAGAATCACACAGATTCTTTTATGAGGCACCCACTCCTACGGTAACAGCATCAATCCATCTATGAAAGTGGTGCCCCAAAACCTAAACATATTTGTTGAGTACCATTTTCCAAAGTGAAAATATTTAGGGTCCTATTTTCTACACAAGAACCTTGATGAACAATTCAAACCATCACATCTTCCAAAAACACTTTTGCTCAAAACTATGACTCCGTGTTAGTTGTCAAATTGCCCCAGGTTATTTATTATACCCTCCAAACTGGATTCTAAGGAGAATACAGGCATCAGAGAATGCTGTGAATCTTTTATATTTCTGACATGATGTATCAGGAATAATTATAATTGCAGTTCCTGGATTCCTGTCTGATTACACCAGAGAATCTGCATTTGCACAGACATTTACCGGTAGTTCAGTGGAATGGTGACAAAGACTATTAAATTCCACTTGAGATTTTCCATGCTTTTTTTGTTGTTGTTGTTGTTTCTTTGTTTTTTTATACAAGGGATCAAACTCAAGACCCCATACTTTCTAGGCAGGCACTGCGTGGCTGAGCTAGATCCTCAGCCCCCAAAAGTTCCACTTTAGAATTTTGTATAGTCAGTGCCAACACTAAGTGTGTGACTGACATTTCCCCAGTAACACACAAAAATGAGGTCTTTTGTGACATTTTGTGAGGTCTTTTGTGTCCAGCCACAGGTTCTCTACTTGAAGATGCTTGGAGGTTACAAACCTATTTAAGGGAATTATATCCATAAGATCCGGTCGACCGCTCTTGGTGACATAATGTACATATTATATTTTCATTCTGTGTAATGTCTTAGTGCTGAAATGCAGTTGAAATAATGCTTTATTGCTGAAAGTTTAATTTCAATGTTTCTATTATGTATAGCAATGTATAGAATATATCTTCTCTGGTATCAAAATATTTAGTGAACAATATCTGTAGAAGGTAATAAAAGAATATTAAGTGTTGTGACAATCCTATACTTAATATATGTCTAAATATATAAAAATGACTGAAACACAAATATTTGTGATATGGCTTTATGGCTGCCTTATGAGAAAATTAAGAAAGAAAATGTATTTGACAACACTGTCAACCACTACAAGTGAAATATGGACATCTTTTTAAATACAATGTATATAAAAGTCATACTATTAATTTTATTTCTTATGCTTCATTATAGCATATGATTTTGGATTAATTTGCTGCAAATCAGCAGTGCTATAAATAAAATAAAAATCATGAGCCTGAACATGTGATCATACCAAACAAATATCTTATTGATTACAGAATGTTTATTAATTTGTGTATTTCATAAATATTTCCATACATTTATACTAAGGAAGAATCTTATGTTAAGCATGACTGCAGGTACAAGAAATGTCAATAATAAATTATAAATAATAATAATAATAAATTGTGTAGTGATCACAAGTTCATTGAAAAATAATCCATTTGGAGGTTCAGTGCATAACATGCAGTACAATATGGTAGGTATGTGTTATAAAAAAAAACATACGAAAGAAAAAGAAGCAAAGAGATTCAGCTAGGCTAGAATAGAATACTGTGACAGGGTATGTGTAATGATGCAAGACTGGACAGAATAGGTCTAAATGTGTCAGAACTGGACAGAATAAAATTACTTGAGTGGTAGAGACAAAAAAAACCCATGAATTCCAAATCACTCTATGAGTTGTATTTCTTAGCAAAAATATCAGTCAAAATATTTTCAAAGTTATGATTCTGGAGAAAATTAAGTACATGTAAATAATTATAACATATAGAAGAAAGTAATGTTAACATAACATTACCTGCTGACTTGATTACTTTTTTGTTGTTGTTGAGACAAAATACCTGATGCCCAAAATGAAGGAAGGAAAGGTTTATTTAGCTCACAGTTTTGGGAGGTTTCAGTCCATAATCACTGGCTGCAAGGCAAGGTGGCATGGCACTGGGGCAACACATCAAGGCAGCAGCCAGAGCAAAAAGGAAGGAAATAAGTCTCTTCTCCTGGCTAATATGGTTCACAGGCCCCATTTCCACACACCAGGTGTAGCATTCACAAAATCTTGCCCTACTTTGCACAGGATGAGGATATTTACAAAGTAAGAACTCTGCTATCTCTCAGTTAAACTTCTAAACTGCTCAACTTGATACAATGTATCAACCCTAACAACTATATTGCATAAAGACTCAGAGATAGGAAGAAGTCATTTCACTGTGGGAATATAATGGTCATTCAAATACCTTACCAGCATCTTAGAGCATTGAAAAAACTAGTTTCTTCCAAAAGTTAAAGAAAGAACAGGAAGATGATCATGATGTGAGGCATAATATGACCATTAGGAATCTACTTTCAAAAAGATGATTTTATTTTTACAAATATCAATACTATTAAATATGTACTTTGGATGAAGATTTAGTATATTAGATACTTCATGATGTTTGAAATTTTAGGTAATCTTCGAAATAAAAATAAAGTCATTGGTAAATCACTAGGCTACTTGAGTTCACGATACCATCCTGGATACTCTGTGTTATTTGATCTACACAAAGACATCCAGACATAGTTGTGCTTATAATTCTTATCTCAAAGGATGAAAACTACCTCTGAAATGTTAGGAAATTTAGCTCTTGGTCTCGCACATAGCTGGTGAGTAAATGAACACAAATTTGTCTCAGGATATATTAGGAGTTATAATAAAACAAATGGAGAATGGCTAAACTTTTTGAAAATGTATTACAGTAAAAGACAGATTGCAGTTAATGTTTTTCTAACTCCCTCCCCTTGTTACAGATATACTTATCTCACCATTCTTGCCAATTTCTGAAGCAGGTCTGGAAGTTCTATTTCACAAAAATCTTTAGTTGGGCTTTTGTGGCTCTATGCATGCCCTGAATCAATTCAAATCATTTAACTGATGACCATTTTGATTGTGGGACAGAGCTAGAACTTGTATGGTGGCAGGTCCAATATAAATACATATATTTTTTAAAAATTTTTATTTTAAAGAAGATAAAATTAAACAGAACAAAACAGACCATAAGAAAACAATGGAAGGGACACAAAACAAAACAACCAGAGATCTTCACTATTATATTATATCTTGTTTTCTTCCAAATAGTTGTCCATATATTCACATACAATGAATTCACACAAAACAAAATAGTATAAAACTGATCAGAACAGGATGATGAAGGCATTTTGGGTCTTCAAAACCAGACAATAGGTAAGTCAACAATGGCTACCATAATGTCTCTCATTCTCTTCAAAACAGCTGTCCATAACTTCATGTATGTTGAAATTAAATGAAACAAAACAGACTAAAATCACTCTGAACAAAGAATAATAGTATTGCTGGATTTCACATTACGACACTACGGAGTCAGCACTGGGTACCTTAGTGTCTCTTTTTCTTCAAAGTAGCTGTTTATTTCATTGTGTATTATATAATTGATTCTCATAAACTGTTTAGAAGGTCTATGCATTCATGGGTCTCTAGATGTATACCTAAACTTTTTGTATTAGAGGGAAAAACAAGACAAAACAAGACAAAAAATAATTCCTAGAAAAACATGAAATGAAAGACATATAAACAACAATAGCAAAGAGCCCAGAACACTGACATTATAGGCATTCAAAAAAAGGTGGTATGAGCATAACTAGGGTTGATATTTTCCATAATGATCTTCAAGAGTTCCTCAGATCAGCATACAATAATATGCACAATTGTTTCAATCCTATGAGTGTTAACTCTTTTGTTCCAAGCACAATCATCTTAGCTATCCTAAATATCTTTATATAATTTTAGATAATTTTTCTTTTCCCTTCCTTTTTCTTTTTCCTCATTTTCCCTAAGATATTATTTTTCCCCTTTAAGCAAATTCTTATCCTTTCACTGTATTTATTGTGTTTTTTGTATCTTATGTACTCTTACCATTTCTTATACTAGGGAGACTGACTATACAGTATTTAGACATGTGAGTTTGATTTATTTCACTTATGAGTATGGTCTCAACCTCAACCATTTATTTATAAATATCTCAATGTGATCATTCTTTATAGCAGAGTAGTACTCCATTGTATAAAAATACCACATCTTTTTTTATTCATTCCTCAGTTGATGGGTATTTAGGTTGTTTCCAAGATCTAGCTATTACAAACTGTGTTGCTGTAACACAGGTCAAGATATATCACTGTGGTGTGATGTTTTCAGTTCTTCTGGGAATAGGCCCAGAAGTGGAAGAGCTGGGTCAATAGAACTTCCAATCCCAGATTTTTGAGGAATCTCCAGACTGACCTCCATAGTGGTTGCACCAGTCTACACTCCCACCAACAGAGCAGAAGAGTTCCTTTTTCCCTGCAGCCTCTCCAGCATTTGTTGTTGGTAGTTTTCTTTATCCTGGCCATTCTTTTTGGGGTGAGATGGAACCTCAGTGTGGTTTAATTTGCATTTCTCTAATGACCAATGATGTCGAACACTTTTAGATGTATTTATTTGCCATTTGTATTTCTTCATCTGAGAACTGTGTATTCATCTCAGATGCCCATTTTTGGAATGGGTCTTTGAATTTTGGGGACATAATTTTTTTTTTAATTCTTTATATGTTCTGGACAGAACTCCTTTGTCTGAGGAACCATTCACTAAGATTTTTTCCCAATTTGTAGGCTTCTTTTCACTAAGCTGGAGATGTCTTTTGACATGCAAAATGTCTTTAATAGGACACATTCTCAGATATTGATTCTGTGAAGTATTTCACATGCAGTTTGATTCTTGTTCATGAATTCTCTACCTACCCCTATGTCTTCAAGATTTCTACCTACTTTGTCTTCCAACAAATTTAGTGTTTCTGCTTTAATATTTATATCTTTGATCCATTTAGACTTTAGTTTAGTACATGGTGATAGGCTTGGGTCTAGTTTTAGCTTTTGGCATATGGAGAGCCAATTTCTCCAGCACCATCTATAGAAGAGACTATCTTTCTTCCAGTGGACATGTTTGGCCCCTTTATCAAAAATAAGGTTGCTAAGTGTGTTTCTGGTCATAGTTGTATCTTCTAGTCTATTCCATTGATCTTCAGGTTTGTTTTTATTACAGTACCATGCTGAGTTTATTACAGTAGCTTTATAGTATAACTTCAAGACAGGGATTGTGATGCCTTCTGCTTTGCCTTTGTTGCTTAGAATTGCCTTTGCTATTGTAGGTGTCTTCTGGTTCCAGATGAATTTTAGGAGTGATTTCTCTAGACCTGTGAGGTATGCTAATGGTATTTTGATTGGGGATTGCATTAAATCTGTATAACAATTTTGGGAAAATGGCCATTTTTCACAATGTTTGTTCTTCCTATCCATGAACAAGGGATGACTTTCCATTTTCTGAGGTCCTCTTTGATTTCTTTTTTCAGGATATTATAATTTTCCCAAAATAGATCTTTTGCTTCTTTTGCTACATTAATTCCTAAGAATTTCATTTTCTTAGATGCTATTAAAAAGTATATGACTTCTCTTATTTCCCTCTTGGTGGATGTGTTGTTAGTGCATAGGAATGCAATTGATTTTTCAGTGTCAACTTTGTATCCAGCTACATTACTGAATTTATTTATTATACCTAGGAGTCTTTCAATGGAGTTTTGGGGGTCTTCTATGTAGAGTATCATGTCATCTGAAAATAATGATAATTTAAATTCTTCTTTTCCTATCCTTACTCCTTTTATTTGTCTCTCTTGTCTAATTGCTCTGGCTAGTATTTCCAGCACTGTATTGAATAGGAGTGGTGATAATGGACATCCTTGTCTTTTTCATGATTATAGGGTAAAGGCTTTCAGTTTTTGGCCATTTAATATGATGCTGGCTGTTGGTTTGTCATAGATGGCTTTTATCATATTGAGGTAAAGACCATCTATTCCAATGTTCTGTAAGGTTTTTATCAGGAATAAGTGTTGGACCTTATCAAAAGCTTTTTCTGCATCTATAGAAGTGATCATGTGGTTCTTATTTTTGGCTCTATTGATATGGTGGATTACATTTATTGCTTTGCATATGTTGAACCATCCCTGCATTCCTGAGATGAATCCCACTTGGTCATGGTGAATAATCTTCTTTATGATTTGCTGCATTCTGTTTGCCAAAATTTTATTGAGAAGTTTTGCATCTATGTTCATTATCCAAACTGGCCTGTGGTTCTCTTTATTGGTTGGGCCTTTTATAGTGTTTGCTTCCAGGAACGAGTTAGGGAGAATTATTTCTCTTTCAATTTCATTGAAGAGTTTGAGGAGTATTGGCATTAAATCTTTGATTTTTATGGTAGAATTCTGCAGTGAATCCATCTGAACCTGAGCTTTTGTTTGTTGGTAGGGATTTAATTACATTTTCAATTTTGTTAATTGAAATTGGGTTATTCCGCAGTTTGACATCTTCTTGACCCAGCTTTGATAATTCATATGTTTCTAGGAATCTTTCCATTTCTTCTGTGTTATCAGTCCTAAGACAGTAGAGGTTTTCAAAATAGGTGTTGATGATTTGTATTTTCACAGAGTCTATTGTAATTTCACTCTTTTTATTCCTTATTGCATGAAATTGAAGGGTTTTTTCCTTTTTTTAAATGAAGTTGGCTAGAGGCTTGTCAATTTTATTTATTCTTTCAAAGAACCAACTCTTTGATTCATTGATTATTTGTATTGTTTTCTTAGTCTCTATTGCATTGATTTCTGCTCCGACCTTTATGATTTCTTGCCTTCTTTTGACCTTGGGCATGACTTGCTCTTCTTTTTCTAGATGTTTGAGGTGTAGCATCAGGTTGTTTATTTGTGTTCATTCTGTTTTCCTGATGTGGGAGTTCAACAAAATAAATTTTCCTCTGAGGCTGCTTTCATTGTGTCCCACAGGTTCCAGTAAGATATATTTGTAATTTCGGTTACCTGTAAATATTGTTTAATTTCTTCTTTAATTTCCTGTGTTACTCATTGATTGCTCAAGAGTGTATTTTCAATTTCCATGTGTTTGTGGGATTTTTGCTGTTTCTTTTGTCATTAATTTCTAGTTTCATAGTGCTATGATCTGATAACATGCATGGGATAATTTCAATTCTTTTGCATTTACTTAAGCATGTTCTGTGGGCTAGTATGTGGTCTATTTTAGAGAATCTTCCATGTGCTGCTGAGAAGAATGTATATTCAGATATTGTTGGGTGGAACCCTCTGTGTATATCTACTAAATCCATTTGTTCACAAGTGTGATTCGGTTCTGTTCTTTGCTGACTTTCTGTCTAGTTGATCTGTCCATTTGTTTTAATGCCGTGTTAAGGTCTCCTGTTATAATTGTGTTATTGCTTATTTGATATTTCATTTCTGTTAATACTTGGTTTGTATATCTGGGTGCTCCAGAATTTGCTGCATATATATTTAAGATTGCTATCTCTTCCTATTGAAGTTTTCCCCTAACTAGTATGTAGTGGCCTTCTTTATCTCATTGGATCATTCTTGGTTTGAAGTTCACATTGTCTGCAAACAGAATAGCTACCCCTCCTTTTTTTTTTTTTTTTTTGGATCATGTTGCATGGAGTATTGTTTTCCATCCTTTGATTTTCAGTCTATGAGTTTCCTTTTGGGTTAGATGGGGTTTTTGTAGACAGCATATGGTTGGATGTTGTTTCTTGATCCATTCTGCCATCTATTTCTTTTAATTGGTGAATTGAGGCCACTTACTTTAATGGTTATAACTGATATCTATTGGTTTACTTTTGACATGTTATCTTTCTGCTGTTGATTCTTTATCTTTCCACTCTGTTTAATTGTTTGCCTCACTTAGTGGTTTTTTCCTATGTCTGTCTAGAATATTTTTTAGTATTCTTTGCAGGGTTGGTTTGGCAGTCATGAAGTTCTTCAGCTGTTCTTTGTCATGGTCATTTCTTATTTCTCCATCCATTTTGCAGGACAGTTTTTCAGTGTACATCAGTCTGGGTTGGAAGTCATTTTCCTTTAGGATCTGACATACTTCACTCCATGCTCTTCTTGATTTCATTGTTTTTGTTGAGAAGTCTGCTATGATTCTGATAGGCTTTCCTTTATAGGTGATTTGTCTCTTCTCTCTAGCAGCTTTTAATATTCTATTCTTTTGTTGCATTTCTGGGATGGTGATTATTATATTTCTAGGTGTAGTGTTATTTTGGTTATGGTTATTTGGAGTTCTATTTGCTTCACTGATCTGTATACCAGTTTTTATTCTCATGTTTGGGAACTTTTCAGCTATTCCTTCTGTAAATAGCCTCTTGATATTGTTTGTGTTGTCACCTTCCTTTTCATTTATACCTATCAATCTTATGTTATTTTTCTTTGCATCATCTTGCAGTCGGTGAATTGTTATTTCTTGGTTCCTTGTTATTTTTAAAAGATATTTCCTTTCCTGTTCACTAGCTGCAATCTTGTCTTCGAGGTATGAAAGTCTATCTTCACTTTTGTTGAGGTGGTTTTGGCAACTTTCAATAGAATTTTTGATTTCCTGTATATCTCTTTGAATCTGCTTCATGTATTCTGTTTGTTTCTTATATTGTTCATTTAAGGTTTCCATCTTTTTTGCATTGTTCTTATAATTTTTTAACTATGTCTTCTTTAGATGTGTTCAGCATTTTTTTCATTAAATTTAACATTTCTTCTTTTATCTGGGAGACTATTTCTGATTTGAGTTCTTTTATAGCTTACTGGAGTTCTTTCTTTACTTCAGTTGTTATCATTTCAGGAATTTCAGGTGTATGGCTTATATTTTCTTCTGTGTCCACATCTCCTAAGCTTGCTTGGATTGGGCTGATATTTTGAGATTGCATTTTGCTCTTTTGTTTTGTCATTTTCCTATAATTCTGAGTATCAAGCAATGTTTCAAAGCTTCCCTCATGTGCTGGCAATCACCTGGCCCACTTTTGGCTCCCTGGGTAGACTGCAGGCAACAGCTATCTACTTGCTGTTCACTGGTCATGGGTCAGTTAGGCTAGTGGGGTCCTCCTGCATGTCCCAAGGTGATTTCAGGTGCAGGGCATGTTCTTACCACCTGGGAGCAATGTTCCAAGGCTTCCCTATGGGCTGGGATTTAACCCACACAAGTTCGGGGCCTGGGGAAGACTGCAGGCAACTGCTAGCAGTTTGGAGTTTGCTGGGCATTGGCCAGTTAGGCCTCTGAGGACCTCCTGTGCATTTCTGGTGATTTCAGATGCCAGGTGTGGTCTTACCACCTGGAAGTAAGGTGCATATCAGGTTTTTATATCACAGATATTGTTACAAGCATTTGATCAGCAAGATGTGATCATAAAACGCAGTGAACATTTAAGTTAAAAATTTGATTACAGTAAAAGATGGATTGCCATTAATATTCAGGAGAATAATCCTCTCCTTGCTTTTGAAAACACATTTATCATCATTCTTGACAATGTGTCTTTCACTATAATAAGTTCATGCTACAGGGATACATGCATATCCAAGCTTATAAAAACACAATTTATAATAGTGAGATTTTGTAAATATATATGTCCATCAACAGATGAATGAATAAAGAAATTGTGGTATTTATATAAACTGAAGTAGTACGTTGCCACAAAGAAAACTAAACAAGGTGTTCATAAGTAAATGGTAAATGCATGCAACTGAAGAAGTTAATGTCAGTGAAATAAGCCAGACACACAAACTCCAATATCACATTGTTTCTTTTATATGAGAAGCACAAATAAAGAACAAAATAGAAGAATGATAAATAGGGAATAGGGAGCAGTTCAAACACCTCCCCAAATCACAAATTTCATCATTTAAAAATTATATATATATATATATATGTATATATATATATATATATATATATATATATATATATTACGTATATATGTTAATTGTTTTCACTATTACTACTGGTTTATCTTGGTACATTGCAAAGAAGTTTCATGTTATCTGTTTCATTTTTGTAAGACTTTTTGGTTTATGTCTAATACACAGAGTAATGACTTTGAAGACAATAATATACAGTCTAATAACTTGCTGTATTCTTATTTGATTATGAAATTGTTTTATTTTTGCCCAAGATGGAAATAATAAAAACAATCATTTAAACTTACATTTTATCTTTGGATCATCCTTTATATTCCAGTATAAGTTTCTAAGATCTTGGATTCTCCTACTCTTGAAAAGTATAATTATACCTTACTAGGAAAGGAAAAAGTCCAGTAAATATATGCCAATTCTTCATTACAGTGAAGGGCCTATCACATATGAAGAAGTTTTAGGAGAGAGTTTCCTGTTCTTAAGCATCTCAGGTAATTAAATAATTTGCTCTTATTTTTGTATAGATTTTCAAGTAGTTTCAAACAAGCAAACTTTCTGGATATGATTCAGTAGTTCACACTTCACAATGTCAGCAATAAAACCTTTGCCTTACTTTTCTACAGATGGATCATGGAAAACAAGTTTCATGTCTTTCGGTAGCAAATACCAAAACCTCCAGTAATTACAATCCAGATGTGCAACAAGACAGTTTTAGCTACAGCTTTATGCATAAAGTGTTGCTCAATTTTTATGAAAAAATTCAGGATGCCTATTTACATTTTAATGAACTATGAATCTGGTACTATATTTTCTATCATATGGAACTAGTTTCCTACAAAAATATTGTGAGTGCTGCTGACATTTCGTCTTGGTGGGTTTCAATCATTTAAATATAACATTTGAACTTACATAATCTTTTAACACACTTAATTTTTTTGGAAGCTCAAAAATTATTCCCTAGGACATAAACTGAACACGTAAATAAGTGTTTTACAGAATCCCTGAGAAAGGATCAGTGTCAATAAATGAGAGAAGTGTTTTAAAATGTTGTTTCTTGCTAACTCCTTACAGAGCAGTTTGTAAAGAGCGTACTGATGATAATTCAGGCAGTTTATTTGCATGTTGATCTTTGAATCTGGGGGCTATATAAAATCACATCTCTAATATAATTCCCTCCAGTTATATAACCTCTTTTTCTTCAAGGTCACACAAGTTTATAAAGTTCTCATTCACCCAATTCTTCTCTCCTTTATCTAGCTGACACCCATGAACATTAAATAGAATTTATTAAATATATGCCTGCATAACTTTCCCAAAAGACTTTATGTCTTACTGTGCATATAACAATTCCTCATTATATTCTCCTCACTCTGCCTGAGGAAATTCATGTTTTATCAGTATCTGCAAACCCTCAGGATTTACCTACCTGTGCATTGTTTTAAGTATTTATCATATATAAAATGGCATTTTATCATCTACAAATATATATTCATGAAAACACAACTTTTAGCAAAAGTTCAGAACAATTTTCAAAATTAAAGCACATAACTTTAATTATTATAGAGTGTGTCATTGCAAGAATATTTACTATCCTATTGAGTGTACTGCATGAACTCTGAATTTTTTGGACAGGCTTTTGATAATGCAAATGCTTTCTTTATGTATTTTTCCTTTTTTGAAATAATAAAAAAGGGCCATGGGCCTTAATGAATAAAAAAGTGAAATTGCTGATTGAGATTATGTGAGTATATAAATTTGCTAAATATTTCCATATTTCTCTCCCTTTTATTTAAGCCACTTTATTAGCTATGATGAGAAGAGGAATATATTTGGTTTTTCATCATATTTGCATGCTATTTTTCTTTGTTTTAGAGAACTTTTGATCTGTTCTGAGTATCAAATGGTTTATTAGCATTGCAAATATATTTTCTCAAGGATTTAAAAATAAATTATGAATTATAAGACACACAAAGTATATTTTTCTTAATGTTATGTCATTGCATTCAAGTGAGGAATTTTACATTTTACCACACTACTTTCAAAATAATACTACAGTTTTACAAGAATAGTAAAGATATTGCACAGAGACCTATACAATTCACTGACATTGTCACACTGCATACATATTAACACAATTTAGAACATTTATCAAAGCTACTAAATCAATAGTGGTTAAAGATCATTAACTAGATTTAGATTTTATTCAGATTTTAATGATTTTTAAAAATTCCTTGTTCTGCTGCACTATAATTTGTTGCATTATGTCAGCGTGTCTCAGCAGTAAGGTCAGTGTTCAGTGTTCTTCTGCTCAGTAAAATGCCTAGGATTAATTATTATGTATTGTATACTTCAACATAAATAGAAGAGAGAGTGTTTCATGTTTCCTCAAAAATAAATAATAAATATTTGAGATAATAGGCATACTGATAGTCCTGTTTTTATCATTATACAAGATATACATGTATCAATTCTTTACTTTGTACCCATATTCTTGTACAATTACTATGTTTTATTTAAACAAATATTTTGTATAATATTTCTCAATTTCAGTTATTTTTGTAGCTTTCTCATTATTTGTGTGAGTGTATGGATTTTAGCCAAATCACCTTCAATTTATTACATCTGATGACATGCTAAATGTGAAATGTTTTAGAGCTGGGCTCAGTGGCTAACACCTGTAATCCCACAACTAGGGAGGCTGAGGCAGGAGGATCGTTGCAAGTTTGAGACCAGCCTGGGCTACAAAGTGAGCTCAAGGCCAGCCTGAACTGCATAGCGAGATGCTGTCTCAAAAAGACAAAAGAAAATGTGCAATGTTTTATATTGCTTTTCTACAAAGCCATCATTTTTTGTTTCTACTGTATTCACCAGTGGATTCATCTATTTGTAAATGTGCTAAAGGAAGTGGGTCTTGTTGTAGGTGTTGGGTCACTGGCCTCATAGCTTGGTGAGATATGTTTTTGTGTCCACCTTTTTTTCTGTTTTTCCTGTGTTTACTTCTTTCAGGATGCCATGGGCCGAGCAGCTGACTTGCACAGCACCCTTCTGCAATATCATTTTTGTCCTTTACCCTTTGGCACATAGACTGAAACTTGGGAAACTGTGATCCAAAAGGAACCTTTTTTCCCTTAACTTGTGGAGAGCAGTCACTTTGATGCAGCAATGAGACAATGAGTATGTGTATTTTTAAAATACCTGAAATTAATGTTTCTGAGCAAGGAGAGGTATTATCCCAATATGTTTTCCAAAGAAGTAATAAACTTTTCTAGAACTACTTGTTAATTTCTCCCACCTTTATCTTTTAACATGCCAATGTATTTTTGCATATATACAAGGATATTTCCTTCTAAAATTGCAGTTATGTTTTGTTGGAAAATTGTAATGAACAGCTAATATTATAAAAACATAATGATTATTATTTATTACAATTTTTCTTCAAATGTGGATCAATTTCCTCCCAAGTGCTTCTTAAAATGTATCTTGGTTATCCTTAGTACTTTGCCAATATAAGAAATAGCTGAGGAATTAATTTAGTTTATAGATAAATTTGAGAAGAAATGGTTATTAATAATATTGGGCTTTATGCATAAGCATGCAGAATCTCTCCTGCTTATGTCATTTTGATACTTATCTATTTTTTGTCCCCATTTTAATTAAAGTTACACAATTTCTACAGGCTATGTGATATTATTAGATATATTAAAAGGTGCATTGAATCTTGTTGCTATTGTGCAAGTGATACTTTTTAGATTACATTTCCTAAATTGTTCCTGTAGTGCTGAAGAATGCATTTGCATTTGTTACACAAGTGCATTTGGTATATCTCTTAAATTTTTTTCATTAATTAAAATAAATTGTTTGCATACTCTTCTGAGTTTGCTACTTTGAAAGTTATATCATCACCAAAAGTGACAACTTTGCTTCTGACTTTCTGATTTTTTTTCTATTTTATTCACCTAATTGTACTACTAGACAGTTACACAGTATTTTATTGAGACTGAAATAGTAGATGCCTTCAGAATTTTCCTGATTTTAAATGAAAGATTTTAGTAATTTAATACTATAATTAATGTATCATGCAAATTTTGAAAATAAATTAAAATAGAAATATTTTGTTCCCTTGTCAGTTTGTGAAGGTACTGAGCTCTAAAATAGATTAGGTAGGCTGAATTTCATCAAAATTTTCATATAATTAAATCACTATGAATTTATTAGTTTTAGTTATTTGAATGAAAAATGTCAATAAATTTTGTATTCCTACATATCATAACTGATACATTCATTAGAGATACATTGCTGGTTTGCATGACTATAATTGCATCTTTGTCAGTCTCTAATTTAATTTCAAAACTATATTAATCTAGGAATGGAATTTTACTTTACTGATAAGTTTGTTTACTAATAGAATCTCTTTAAGTTTGTAATACTTGTTTGTCTTGAATATTTTCAAATCTCTATAGAAATTATTACTGACCTGGTGTATTTTGCTGGGTTTACTTTACTATTGATTTGCAATTCAGAAGAATCATAAGACTCTTGACATTTACTTCTTCAAACAGTATTGATAGTTTTCTTCCGTTTCAGAGGAATTTACTTTTTATTAAATGTTGTATTGAATCTGCACATGTAGAATGCAGGGGTTTAATATGTTGAAATGAGTCATTAGGACTCTGGAAATATGTATACACATGGAGAAAGATTTGAAAGTATATGTGGTATCTTTAAAAGGTATTCCTGTTCAGTTCCTAGAATTTTGATCATGTTACCATACATAAAAAAGGCTTCACATTTAAAAATGAGAATATTTGATAGTAGAAATGGTTTGCATAAGTCTAATACACTCATACTACTTGTTATTAAAGGGACAGAGAAGGAACCAGGGTTACAGTGACAGAAGTGGTGACAATAGAGGCAAGAGACAGAGCGATGTGGTCATAAACCAAGCACTGCTGGTCAGAATTTTCATTATTGTAAGCTCTTGTTTGTTGCAATATGTAACTCTAGCCAATATTTTAGTGATGGAAATATAGTGGAGTAGTAACAAACATCTTAAAGTAGAAATATGTCTCATGCATTTGTAAGCAACCAAACAGTATCTCAGAAAGAAAAACCCAGGTAGATAGTGTTTGACTATGAAGTCTGTGAATTTGGACTATCAGACAGATCTTGTAGAAATTCTAAGAGAATTTATATACAATGTGACTTGTACCCTTGGTAAGTGAAAAAAGTAGAAAATTTCAAACAGAAGAGGTGGGCAAAATGACTTATAGTTTATGCCAAATCTTTAAATTACTATGCTGAGAAAAAAAACTAAATGCGGTAGCATGAAAATTTTATTTCTAACATATACCTATAAACTCTGTTATAGGAAAAATTCTAGCTCAAGTCTTTATGTGTATCTTTAGCTACAATATTCTTGAAATGTAGATCAGCATTTTTTTAATTAGGTAAAGGAAAAAATGGTAGCAGACTGGTGAGGAATATTAAAAAGCATAAAAAGTAAGATGAACATTTTGAAGGAAAGCTTTGAATGACTTTCTGCTTTGTTTTTAGCAGTTTTCAAATGTATTTAACTATTGTTTTCTGAACTTTGAGTTACATAAAAAATAATATGTCGAATATGACCTGTAGCCCCATGCAGAGATGAATGTGGAGTTCCCAAGTAGGATACAATTTGACAGTACAGTAGGTTTTACTGCCAGGGACAACTGATTCTACAGATTTAAATATTGAGTCCTGAACTTTCCAGAAGGGTATTTGCTGTTATTCACAAAGTGAGTGATTAAGGATTGCTAAAATTTCTATTCATAAAATTTAGCACATTATTAACATTTACTAATGGCTTCAAGGCCATTTGCTACAAACAAAATCGGCTGCCACAAAATACTTGACGAGTTAGTCAATCCACACCGGTGCATGTACCCAAGAAACAGAAACACCAGACCTGCCAGCTTGTAAATTGAATTAGAGGGGATTGTATTTTCAAAAGTTGTCAGCATCACCAGCCAGGGCTGCCAGCAGGAGCACCCCAGTATGGCCCAGCAGCACCAACAACCCTGGCATGAGTAGCCCAGCACTGGTAGGATATTGTTTCCCAAGGAGCCCCTCAGAGCCAGCTGTTAAATCTACCAAAGGGAAACTCACTGCATGTAAGTTCCTGGTATACGTGGATTTCACTATGTAACTTTAGGGCCTGACCTTGTGACTAAAGGTAGCAAATTAATAGTTACCACGGTTGGTTGGTTACTATGCTGCACAGGATGTTACTGTTATTGCCAATTGTACTGCTTTAGTGAGGATGTCATACATGCTGTAATCAACTTTTCTTCCTTGTATCATAACGTTGTGATTGAGTGGGGTAACAACCATCCCCATATTCTAGTACAAAAGGATGGAATGCAGAGTCATACAGATAGCCACCTCCCATCCTTAATAAATTGGTGCTGTAGTTAAGGTTTACAGGGGAGTAGATTTAACACAAGACACATAATTTATAGAATTATTTTGTAATAGTCACCAAAAAAGTCAAGTGCAGAAGAGTTCAAGAGATCTTTCCAAGCACCTGAGAACCAAAGAATCCATCAGAGAGTCTGATGGATTCAGGTCTATCTGAAGACATACAATCCACAGCAATGTCCTCAATGAATCCAGCAGGAGATCTAGAGCAAAGAACAATGTCTCAGGCAAGTCAGCATCAAGGATCTGAACTGCAAAGGCCCAAAGGTCAGTGATGGAAGCTAGAAAGTCTGCTCCAGTGCGATGAAGCATCTGGGCCAGTAGGCTGAGTTATCTGCACTTGAGGATGGAAGCAAAGCTCTAGGTAATGCCTAGTGCACTCCTGAAAAGAACAGCAGCCATCCTGTGACAGTGTGGACCTGGGCTCCTCCGAGGATGATAATATCTGAGTTCATCTCATGAAAAACCAGCATGGTTTCTCAGGTTTATGTCAAATCTTTATGGTTTCCTCTCCAAAAGAATCAGCAGCATGAATCTTTCCCTCTATTTCTCCTTTTATGGTGTGGACAATTCTCAGGTGGGCTGTCCACACTCAGAACCAGGATGATTCAATTCAGCTGGGTATTATAAGCTAACCGTAAGTTCATCCACCACCACTAGAAAGGTAGATTCTTGGAACAGGCACAAGAGCCAAGAACCAATGATACCTAGAAGATGTCTCTGAAGAACAGATATTTCCTAGGAAAGCCATGGTGCTCGTCATAAAGCAATCTACACTCAGAAATATATAAGCACAAACATAGAAAATAAAGCAAAATAGCAAAAATGGAAAATGACAAGATGAAGAAGCAAAATGCAGCCTCACACCTTCGTCCCTCTGAGGACATATCCAGAGCACAGTGAGATAGAAGAAATTTGAAGCCACACGCTGGAACTTTCTGAAATGATAGCAGCAGAAGTAAAGAAAATAAAAGATGAAAGTGGCTGCAGAAGAACTAACCTCTCAGGAATTAAAAAATAATGATCAAAATGAAAGACCTGCTCAACAAATCTAGAGTAGATACAGACAAAAAATAGAGATGTTTAGGATAATGATGGGAACCATAAATACCATGTCTCTAAATCTACAAAGGTTCCCTTTTATTCTAAACATTTCCAGCTCTATTGTTTTTACTGTAATGAAAAAATTTACAAATGACATACAATAAAATTATAGAAATACAATTATCATTGAATAACTTATGTGAGCTTGTGAATATGAAGATAGATGTTTTCATGCTAGAAGCATGAGATGAAATTACTGATTTATCATTTGTATACTAAGAGATCTATGATCAGAGATTTAACTTTCCTAAATAGCAAGTTTAGGATATGAAAATACAGATAAAAGGTACTATGTCATAAATTTTGAGAAATGAATATACACCATTTAAAATATATGGGAATCACACAAGAAGTACCTGGTAGGTATCAATTAAGAGAGAAATGTCATTTCACCATGGTAACCTGCTTGTGCAGCTATGACCAGTGTTTCCATCTAAACAGCATTGAGACATAGTCATATCCTAAAACTGAGCTGCTTTGAAACCCATAGAATTTGGCACTCAACAAATTTTGACAATGCAATTTTGCCTTGTCAACCTACAAGCAAAAATTTGA
This sequence comes from Hydrochoerus hydrochaeris, assembly GCA_004027455.1. NCBI lineage: Eukaryota > Metazoa > Chordata > Mammalia > Rodentia > Hydrochaeridae > Hydrochoerus > Hydrochoerus hydrochaeris. The sequence continues at coordinate 6,712 of PVLA01009676.1, read as the reverse complement.
ATTGAGTTGTGACACTTTACTCTTGACAAAGTGGTTTGCTATTCATCTGTTCTTCCAGAACCAACTGATGATGAGTACTATAGTACCACAGTACAGTATTTAAATGCGACTGAAAGTTTTATGCAAACAAACTGTTTAACATGGTTCTTTCTATACTTGGAAGATTCACATTGTTGAACTGAATATCACGTGGTTCAGATGCTTATGGGAAGTGGAAGACTCATTGCCACTTACCTTTAATTTTTAATGAGGTCAATATTCTATAGCACTAGTGAATCCCACTGGATAAAAATAGAGGCTACATATTATGGCACCAGTATCCATGACAAAATCGAAAACTATGCTATGAAAATTTTCACTCAAATTCATAATTTCCTTTCTGAATTATAAATAATAAAAAGTAAGTCAATGGTAAGGAAAGAACATTATTTTTATACTAATGAATAGAATAACAAAGTAATTTTATTTGAAGAGTGAAAGAATCGGATTCAAAAGTTATTTTTAATAATGATATACTCTTTTTCTTAATACAATAAGAAGTAATTACTATGATTTAACTTTTGCTAATTGCAACATAGGTCTAAACTTTACAAGTAGACAAGACCTACCATTTAAAAGAAATGATGAATGCACAGAATTGCTGATGTTTATCCATTCAACAGTTTATTTAAGAATTAATTCTGTCTCATGCTTAAGAATAAAAGTAGCAGAGGTCTAGGCTCATAACCTAAAAGTAGTTCATTGTATCAGAGAGTACTGGAGCTACAAGCTTAGAACAAGGGAGGCAATTCACAGTCAGGAACTGTAGGGACTTCAAGAGTTAAGAGAAATATTAGGTCACACACAAAGAAAACAAACCAGAATCAGGAAGCATAGCATAAAATGTGTGGCCCACAGCCAAGGATGATATCAAGATCCTGCATTAGAATTATAAGTATTACCACAAGAATAAGAATATTTGTCAATAGAGAAAATATACACATTATCTGTACAACTTTTATGGGAACAGCTTGTAAGTTAATAAGCCAATTTGTGTCAACTGGTTTGATTTTAGTGATAAGTAAACATGGATATGTACTATTAGCTTGATGGAATAAAAACTATCAGGAAGCAAGAAGAGAAAAGACAAAGAACACAAAAAGAGAAAAGGGAAAATATAACTGAGAAAGTCACATGATTCATGATGAGAATCATCAAATCTTTATGAAAATGATTAAATGTATCACAAATATCTATTTGTAAATATAGTTCGGTTCATATTCAGGAAGTAATACAATTCTGTACAATTTCTAATTTCTTTAGAATTAGTCAAATGTCTAAACCTAATAAAATTTTATTTTCTTTAAAAAGAAATTACAACATGCCATGTTAGTAACATTATTAGAATTGGTGTTGTGGCTTTTATTCAAATTTAGTCAGAGGAAAGGGCTATGTAATAAACAGTTTTCAATGAAAACACGTTTGTATTGTTTGCTTGGGTTCATGCCAATTAAGTGAAATACATACCAGAGATAGAAACTGATATAAGAGCTCAGAGGTGGGAAAATCTTTTTTTAAAACATTAAGATACATTAAAAGTGATTTGCCATGGAGACTTAGCTGAACTCTACCTTTGATTCACATACACTTCCACTATAACCTCAAAATTGATCTAATAATAAACATTTCATTTAAGACAATCACAAACTATTTGCATTATTAAATTATTACAGGTAGAAATCTAGCAAGCTATAATATTGAATTATGTCAGCCTTTAAACATCTCTTTATCAGGTTAGCACTGAACAAAGTTTGTGGCGCAGATATCATTCATCAACAGAAACCAAAGGCCTTCAAAGAGGAAGGATATTAATCTTCCAATTTTATACTGAGGGAAGAAAGCTCAGAAAGATTAATCGGTTCAAACCTTCCAGCCTAGTAAGCTTGGATCTACACAGCGTTCCTAATTACAGTGATCAGGGTATTTTTAAATAGATTCCTCAAAGCATAGGAGCATGAAGTCAAAAAACAAATTAGGTACATATAAAGCAAATTAACACGTAATGCTTCTTTTATTGGCTATTTTTATTCTTATTTTTGAAACAAAACAACCAAAATAAAGTCTTATTAAACTTGTTTTTATGTGCCATGGTCAAACTTTATTGAAGTTAGAAAGTAATTCTTAAATTGTATGTATGTATGACATTATACCTCAGAGAATTAAAAATTAATGTCATATTCGAACAGGCATGGTCACCAAAACATTTGAATTTTGTTTCTTTGTAAAACACTTTCTAAGCAATGTAGTATAATGGTTTTAATCACTGAATCATTATTAGAAGAGTTCTTTCTAGGCCTAAACTGCCCCGGACCTCCGCACCTGGGCCTGCCCTTCCATGCACAGAAGCCCACCTCAGGCATAAGCTGCCCAGGACTGCCCTTACATCAGGAACATCTGGAAGCATGCCTCAGTCATAAGCTGCCTTGGACCACCTCTGCTGGGCCCGCCCTTCCACCAGGAACTTGGACTACAGTGTATTGCCATGCTGGCTGGATGAGAGACTCAGAAACACCTCTCCCAAACAGAAGACGTCAGCAGGCTCCAGTCAGTGTGGTGAGTTTGCCCATAAAATAGAGGTCTGCAGTGGATAAATAGGAGTGGAAGTAAAACTCCCTCCAACTGTAAGACCTTGGCAAACCTGGCAAGAGAGTGAGTAATCCCCCACCACACACACACAGAGAACATCAGACAGGTTGAGGAGTGCTCCAATAAGGCCCCCCAACTTAGAAAAACTTCAAAGAGCTTATTTTACCCCCAGTGACACAGTAGGGCATCAGCTGACACAAATACTATAGCCAGGGAGATCTGGTGACCTGCAACAACCGGAAGATATAACAATAGCAGGAACTAAGAGTTGCCCTACATCAATACTTCTAGGCTAGTTAGCCCAGAAGAATATAGGACTCACCCAACAGGCCCTGTAGGAGGAATTCAGGTGACTGGATCTACTCTTCAATGTGGTACCCAGCAATTTGACAAACACCAACCACACAGTAGGACCCTAAAACTCACACTATGGGCTGTTGGGATAGAAAGACCAAATATTTACCCAAAAGGTGAAAATGACTAAACAAAAAGGCAAAATGCAATCTCAACCATCTAGTCCAGCAGGAGCAAGTACAGGTGACAATGAAGTAGAGGACTTTAAGTCATACACAAGAAATCTCTGAGAAGATAGCAAATGAAGTATAGAAACAAATCCAGGAGGCTATAGAGGAACTCAGATTAGGAATATGTCTTACATAAAGACAGAAATAACAACCTTAGTAAATCAGTTGCTCAACATAGCTAGAGAAGAAATAGATAAAAAAAAATACAGGAGCATGGGAAATTGATTGAACTTTGAGTGAACAATGCAGAAAACAAGCAGAATCCATGAAACAAATTCAAAGAAATATCCAAGAAACAAAAATTGCATTGAAAGCCGGCAAAACCGTTTAAATGAAGCTGAGGATAGACGTTCAGACCTTGAGGACAGGATGGCAGATAGCGATCATGAAAGGGTAGAATTTATAAAAACAACAAGGCAGCACGAAATGACCATCCAGCAGCTAAAAGGTGACGCCAGGAGAAACAATGTAAGATTGATAGGCATCAGTGAGGAGGCAGGAGACAACGCAAAGGACATAACTAACCTATTCACAGAAGTAGTGGCAGAAAATTTCCCAAACATGAGGAAAAATCTAATATACAAATAAGTGAGGCATATAGAATGCCAAACAGTCATAACCAACATAAGTATATATAATATTTAAGACATATAATATTTAAGATCTCAGACATACAGTATAAAAACAGCATACTAAAAGCTGTTACAGAAAAGACACAACTCACCTATCAAGGAAATCCTATTAGAATCATGGCAGACTTCAAAGCACAAACCTTCAGGTTAAGATGAGCTTGGAGTGAAGTAGTGCAAGCCCTAAAAGAAAACAACTTTCAACCCAGACTGATGTATCCAGTAAAACTGTCTTTCAAATTAAATGGAGAAATAAGATACTTCCATGGCTAAGAATAAGTAAAGAAATTCATGTCCACCAAACCAACCTTAGAAAGAGCACTGAAAGATATTCTAAATAGAGATAAAAATGATCAAAATCTCCAGTACATCAGAAGAAAGAAACCACCAGGCTAGATAAGAAATTAAGGGAGAAAAGCAGGAAACAAACATTAGGAACACAACATGGCAAAGTCAAGCCAGTACATATCAGTGATATCCATTAATGTAAATGGGCTCAATTTATCTATCAAAAGAAACAGGTTGAAGGAATGGATCAAGAAAGAGTATCCCACAATATGCTGTATACAAGAAACACATCTGACTCAAAAAGAAACTCATAGATTAAAGTCAAAGAATGGAAAACAGTATTCCATGCAACAGGAACCAAGAAAAAACTAGGGGTAGCTATTATGTTTGCAGACAAAGTGAACTTCAAACCTACAAGGATTAAAAGATATAAAGAAGGTCACTACATACTTATTAGTGAAAAACTACAAGAGGAAGAACTAATAATTATAAATATATATACACCAAATACAGGAGCACCCAACTATATAAGACAAATACTAATGGATGTGAAAAACCAAATACACAAGAACACAATTGTAGGACACCTTAACATGCCACTGTCACAAAGAGATAGGTCAACTAGACAAAAAGTAAGCAAAGAAATAAGACAACTGAATCATACTTGTGAGTGAATGGACTTAGTAGATCTTTACAGAGTGTTCCACCCAACCACATCAGCTGGATACAATGTCAACACTCAAAAATCAATAGCATCCCTGTACACAAACAAAAAACTCACTGAGAGAGAAATTCTGGAAGTATCACTTTTCACAATAGCATCTAAAAAAATGAAATACCTAGGAATCAACCTAACCAAGAATTTAAAAACCTATTTGCTGAAAATTATACTACTCTAAAAAAAGAGATTGAAGAGGATATTAGAAAATGGAAGGATATTCTTTGATCTTGGTTAGGAACAATAAACATTGTGAAAATGGCCATACTCCCAAAACTGTTATACAGATTTAATGCAATCCCAATCAAAATACCATCAATATACATTACAGATCTAGTGAAAACATTCCTAAAATTCAGAAGAAACCTAGAATAGCAAAGGCAATTCTGGGCAACAAAGGCAAGACAGAAGGCATCTCAATTCTTGAGTTGAAACTATACTACAAAGCCACAGTTATAAAATCTGCATGGTATTGGCAAAGAAATAGACCTGAGAATCAAGGGAACAGATAAGAAGATGCAAGCACTACTACAAAGAGATTCAGTCACCTTATATTTGACAAAGGGGCTAAACATGTTCACTGGAAAAAAGATAGCCTCTTTAATAAATGGTGTTGGAAAAATAGGCTTTTCACATGCTGAAGACTGAGAACAGACCCATGCCTATCACCATACATTAAACTACTATCAAAATGGACCAAGGATCTAAATATTAAAACAGAAATTCTAAATCTGCTGGAAGACATAATAGGTAAAAATCTTGGAGATATAAGGGTAGGGGGAGAATTCATGAATAAAACACAAACCACAAGAGAAATACTTGAAAGAATCAACAACTTGGATCTTATATTACTAAAAAGTTTTTGTACTTCAAAAGAAATCACCAATGAAGAGAAAAGAAAACCCACACAATGGGAAAGAATATTAGCAAACAATCCCTCAGACAAAGGACTTATATCCAGAACGTATAAAGAATTGAAAAATATCAAGCTACCCAAATTCAATGACCCTCTCCAAAAATGGGCATGGGAGATGAACGCAGTTCTCAGATAAAGATATACAAATGGCAAATAAATATATGATGAAATGTTTGCCATCACTTATCACTAGAGAAATGCAAATTAAAACAGCATTGAAATTTCATCTCACCCTTGAAAGAATGGCTGCCATCAAGAAAACAACTGATAACAAATGTTGGTGAGGCTGTGGGGAAAAAGAAACACTTCTCCACTGTTGGTTGGAGTGCAGACTTGTGCAACTACTGTGAAGGTCAGTATGGAGATTCCTCAAAAAACTAGGATTGGAAGTTCCATTCAATCCAACTATTCCCCTCCTGGGTATTTTCCAAACAATTGAAAAGGTCATGTCACAGTGATATATGTGAACCCATGTTCATAGCAGCATGCTTTGTGATAGCTAAATCTTGGAAACAACCAAAATGCCCATCAACCGCAGAGTGGATGAAAAAAAATGTGATATTTTTATACAATGGAACACTACTCAGCTATAAAAAAGGATGATCTTGGTGCCTTTATTGGTAAATGAAGGCAACCTGAGAATATTCTAATTAGTGAAATAAACAAGACTCACATTAGTAAATATCACATTGTCTCTCTAGTGTAAAAAATAATAATAATGGACAGAATAATGATATCCATAAATTATAATATATATAAATGTATAATAGATATCATAAAAGGGAAAGGGGAGGAAAGTGCTCAAAGGATATAACAGTATGCATAGTATATAAAATAGATGACTATATTACTGAGCTTTTCTTTTTTTAAAATTTTTTTATTTAAAGAAATAAAACAGAAAAAGGATAGAAATATTATAGAGTTTCAAAAAAAAGATAAACAGTAAGAAATCACTAGTTGATAAATTACATATTGTTCTTTAGAAATAGTTGTTCAAGTTACAAAATTAAAG